>CAJHQQ010000392.1:0-205000 GCA_905132885.1 Moricandia moricandioides
GGTCTGGGAGAAATTATAAGCGTAAAAGCCCAGAAGTATAAATCTTTTATAAAAAACACTTCTTTTTAGTCTGTTTTTATGATTGGAAAATTGAGATTTTTTATTTACTTTTAATTGTTTTGGGATCTAAATATATAATATTTTAGCCTAAAGAAAATATATTAAGGAAATGAAAATAATGATCATGTTTGATATTTTTAAAAACTTGTTTGGATTTAGACTTTAGAATGCATGCAGGGTCTTTGGTGGAAGCCCTAGAATTTGAGGTTAAACTCTCTCGAAACTCTGTAGTTGCACTAAATAGCTTTAGGAATGTCGAGTATAAAAACAGAATCGAAACATAGTTGGCGAATAAGACTTAATCGCAAAAAAGTATAACGAGTTCAGATGTCAATGTGACATCTCGCCATAAACATTTCAATTTTCTTTTATACCAAAAATAAACATTCCGAAAATTTACTAGAACGTACATCTTTAAATTTGACAAACTAAACTTTTCTTTAATTTATAAAATTTTAGTATTTTTGCAATTTCTTAAGATAGGAAGTTGGTTTTAGTAACAATCCAACCACTACACCACATAACTCTTTAAAGAGGTCCAGGAAAATTACCTCAAATTATCTTAAGGAGAAAGAGTAACAAGGAGTTGCATAATATAAAGACTGAGAGTTTCGAAAACTGAGAAACTGAACTATAGATTTCGAAAAAAGTAGCTCATGAATCTTTATAATACCTTACGTCGTACTTTCACGCAACTCAATATACATGAGATGTCGTACTATCCAAGGGAAGCTATACAGTTTCACCATGTTGATCTCAGTACCACCATCAAAACCGGCAGCCGAAATGTATAGTTGGTTAAGGATTTTTCAGTGAGATCTCTTATGGGTAATTTAAGTAAATTATCATTGAATGTGATCAGAGATAGAACACAAACAAGTGTTGCAACGACTGCATCCGTAGAGTCATCGTCTAATGGCATAGCTTCTCCTACCTAGCTAAAGATAGATAACATCAAATAAGAAGTAACATCAGGAGATTACCAACATAAGAAAGGTCTTTACAAGTAACAACTAAACAGATCTGTAACACTTACTTGCATGAATCTGAAGTTTTCAGGATTAAACCGGCTTCTCTAGCAGATTCACATATCACATGCATAATTTTACATTTTGTGATTTGGGTCCATACTCAAATTACAGACGTTTTCATTGCCAGAATAGTACTTGAAAGTGTCTCCAGATTCCTAGGGATCTAATCTTGGGACATGGAACTCAACCTCGAACGTTGCAGAGTTATACTTTTAAAACTAAAGCTTATGGATATTAGAATTATCTAATACTCTATTAAATAGGCCACAGACCACCGTTAATATTTATTGATACCATTGAATATGTACAACCATCATCATCATCATACCTAAGGATGAGTCTAAGACACCTTCCTGTTTTTCTAATTGTAAGCAACCCCATAGACATGAGAGCTTAAGTAAGCCAAGCTAGACAGAGACACCTTGTTGATATCTGCACCGCCATTGAACCGGGCTTCTGAGATATAATCTCCGGTGTGCCTCGTCAAGTGACATCCATCAGCAACAACTTGTTGCAATGGATCCAACACATTCTGAACCAACCTCAAAAATGATCCATCTACACATCAAAAGAACAAAATGTGGATTCACCTCAAAAATGATCCTATCTACACATCTATATATTCTCCAGTGTAATCTTGATAAATTTGTAGTCAAAATAGATACCTTCTCCTGCAACATGTTCTATGAAAATGTAAACCCCACCCGGTCTTAGTACCCGTTTTATCTCTGTAATAATCATAGAAACCAAATCTGTCTTTGAGCATTGTTTTCTTAAGATGTTGGTTTTTAAGAGAAGTGAACAAACACTACCATTGAGTGTTCGAGTGACATCTGCGACAGAACAAAGCACGAGAGTCCCCACAACTGCATCAACCGATGCATCCTCTAAAGGTATAGATTCTGCGACCTAGTCAAGAAACGTGGCATCAAGAGATGCCAAGAAGAAGGATCAATGAATACCACAAAGTTTACCGCATGAATGAAGCTGAAACCTTCAGGTTTCAGCCCTGCTTCTGCAGCGGATTTACGTGCGTAACTCTCCATTTTAGCGTTTGGATCCACACCAAGAACAGAAACGTTTGGAATAGCTGAGTAGTACTTGAAGTTGGGACCTGTTCCAACGCCAATCTCCAAAACCTTTTCTGCTTTTCCCACCAAATTATCAAATAGTTTCATCTTGTAACTCGAAATCTAACAAAAACAAGTACAATAACATTCACAAGACTGAACGATCAAAAAGAATGACATCAAACGCCTAAAAAAACGTCAGAGACTAACCTCTTTCTCGTACGGTTCCATACTAGTATCCATAGACCAAGCAAAGAGCTCGTTATACCAGTCTGGCTTTGGAGGACGCAACCTTTTCAAATCTTCCTGATATAAGAGAGATTTAGATGCTTAGAGGATGCATGCATATGCACTCCTCATCTATCTCCGGATAAACCCTAAATTTCTACAAGACAAACCGTTGAGCTAGAAGCAGCGTGGGAAGGAGACAGGGGAAGAAGCGGCATAGTTGTCATAGCTCCTCCTATGAAATGCCTTCTTCCGCAGGGACATAATCTGAAGGAAGAGACCGAGTCTGTCGCAAAAAGTGTTTTGACGGAATCTTGTGAAGCGTTAGTTCGTTGTGAACATGTAATAGTCGAAAACAGTGAAGATGGTAACAAGTGAACGATCGCCATTGCTAAGTTAAAAAGTTCATCTACTCATATTAATCAAAACCAAGGATAAGAGTGAGGAAGGTGAAGATATACTTCCATCCACATGTGTAACCTCTATGTCCCACGTCTCTTTCGAAAAATCTCAAAGTTACTTAACTACCCTTTTTGATTATTTGGTTAGGATTTAAAATTCCAAACATTCTCCTAAATTTGCCTTATTTTGTGCTTATGAAACATTAGATCAAAAACATATACTCATTTATAGAGTGATAGCTTAGAATCAAAACAGAATTTTAGAAAATATTGTTTTCATCTTGACCACTGAATCAATCAATCCACACAACGACCTATGGATTTGGTTATGGCTGTGGCTTTTTCTTCTTGTCTGATGGACCAGTCTTCACTACAGTGAATACAACTTTTGATCATACCTAAGGCCTGTTTAACATTTTCAAGGGCCCTTGGGCAAAAATATCTTTTAGGCCTTATAACTAATTAATTTTGACATTGTTATTAAAATATATATATATATTTTTAAACTAACAAAACTATTATTTTTTGCAAATTTTATATTTGAAAAAATTTAGGTTACTATATCATTAAAATTTTCTTAAAATTTGGGTCATTGTTATAAATATATATATATATGGGCTTTAATTGGGCTATGGGGCAACTGCACTGTTTACCCTCTCCATTCAGCTGCCCATGATTGTAACGTTGGATCAACTTCCAATCATTTCCACATGAAAACAAACTAAATTATTTCAAAACATTAAGTTCAATCTATTAGTGAAAGTATTTTATGAAATGTCATACTTATGATACATCTGCACATCCATGTCCCAGAAACTTACATATGTGTTATGGCCAGTGAAGAAGTTGAAAAAATGCAGAATAAGAGTGATGAAAATGAAGATATAGTTCTGTCCACATTTGTAATCTCTCTATGCAACGTCTCTTTTGAAGTTAAATAATTGCCCTTTTAGATTTTTTTATTAGTAGAAGATAAGGTTTCAAACTTTCAGATAATTTTACATTATTTTCTGCTTATGAATCATTATTTAGTTAGTTACAAATACTAGAACATAAACAGAGATTTAGAAACATAATTTTGAAAACGTTGATATTTTCAAATGTTAAAGAAAGCGTTGTGTTCAGTCCAAAGATGAGCTGCTGAGTTCAGATAAACTACTGATTTTTTTAATTATAAGCAACTCTAGAGAGATGAGGGTTTAAGTGGTAAAAGGCAGAAAGTGAGACCCTGTTTATATCTACACCGCCATTGAACCCAGCTTCTAAAAGGTAGTCTTATGTGTTCCTTGTTAGATGACATCCATCACATTCTGCGCCATCCTCAGTAATGTTCCATCTGCTCAGTACCAAAAAACAAAAAAACAAAAAACGTTTTGGATTATGTCATTTATTCGTTAATGGATTCCTCATGAGTCGAAAGAGATACCTTCTGCTGCAACATGTTCCACGAAGAGGTAAAGCCCTCCTGGTTCTAGTATCCGTTTTATTTCTGTAGTGACCAAACTATTTGATGAGACATCTGAAGGGAGTTAAGAAAAATTACCTTTGAGTGTTTGGGGAATATTCGTCACAGAACACATCACTAGACTTCCCACAACTGTATCAATCTATCATGGTATCAGAGCTGAATGATTCTTAGAACCTAAACATTTTATGTTTTATTTTTTTTCTTCATTTATACAAATTATTTGTCAATGGTCGTGTGTTCTTCACATAATGGCAAATAGTTCTAATACTTCAACTACTACTATATAATGGCGAGTAGCTTCCAAACTTAAAACAATCATGCCATTGTTGCTTGCTCATCAAGTTACTACTTCTACTTCTACTGCTGATGTTGATGTTTCATCAAGCTTTTAACTACTTATTCTACTACTACTTATCTTATGTGTTTTGATGACGCAAATACATGTGACTATCTACCTTATACATCTACGTTCAAGAAAAAATCGATGTTACAAAGCACGAGCCTTCGATTCTTCTATATCTAAGAATTGCTTCTACTACCATATTTTGAAGATTTGTCCAATATTATACGTGTTACCACGTATGAATTTATGTGAGTGTAATGAAAAATCTAGAATATCGATCCAAATCCAAAATTAAAGATATATATATAGATATATTAGAATATGAAACTTATCATTGTCAATAATATAATATTTTATATTAGTTTAGAAATTAAGTTTAATCATTTTTATATAAACATATGCATATGTAATCTATCAGTATGAGAGTCAATAATGCTTTTTCCAATCTATACTCTCGTTAATCTGTAAGTGTGAAGTTCAGTATAGCCATTGCTACTTCTCCAACTACTCGTTTCACTATGATTCTCTAATATCATTCTACAACAAAACGTTTTTATAATCGTCTTTCCATAGCATCTGTTTTCTTAAAAAACTTTCATCTTTATTTGTGTATACTAATTATACCGAGCATCTTTATTCGTGAATAATAAATATTACTTAGTATAATCCGTGGCATCAACTACGCATTTTTAAACGACCGAGAAAGATTAAGTACTTTTTTCCATTATAAGCCAACAAATTTATAAGATATTATGTGGACTGTCCACATGAAAGGTAGTAATATAACTTATAAATTAAAACATACATATAATCTATTTAAACTCTTTTAACAATTTGTATGGTAACTGCATAGGTATGCAAATTTCTGAGTGGAACGCGTGGCATCAATTACGCAAAAAGACCGAGAAATATTAAGTAATTTAGGTGGACTGTCCCATGCAAGGTACTAAAATAACTTATAAATTAAAACATACATATAATCTATTAAACCCTTTAAACAATTTGTATGGCAACTGCGTATGTATGCATGTTTCTGAGTGGTACGCGTGGAATCAATTACGCATTTTTTAAAGATCGGGAAAGATTAAGTAATAAACATCATCAGTTCATACAAAAAGTCATTTTCCGAAAGACACAAAGTCTTCTCTCATTGTGTCAGTCAGTATCACTACCCGACTAAGTAATAGTCGTCGACAATCTATAATACAATGATCGATGCCATTTTGAAGGAACCGCTTGATGAAATAATTTTTCTCCATTGGTCTTTCAGATGGATAATTAATGGTCAATTTTGTTACAAATGAAATACAATAGTTGAGGAATCGAAATATTTATATAATGCAGAAATAACTTACAATATATACTCACTTTTTTTGGTATAAACGGATAGATAATGGCTCAACAAGTGACATTTTGATGAGAATGACTAGTTTGTGGTTCGTCCTACGAGAGAAAACTACATTATATTTGTGTGGCTCCTGCTCATTCAAATGTCAAGTGTTCGACGATATGTAGGGACCAATTTTACTTGATTCCACTTATGTTTGGGTCTATGTGCACAGAAATATTTTTATACAAAATAAGAAATTATATTCTATGAGTGTAGACTTAGTCGTGAAATATCTGTATGGAAGTATATGCTAGACTTGTGGGTTCATCTCGAGCCTCACTGAGAACTATTATACTTAAATCTTACCTAAGATTTAATAAAGAATGAAAATCATTATTGAAGAAGATGATTTTGTAATTGAATATTTCTCATTACTCAGAAATGTATTCTACGGATCATTAGTGGTTTAAGAAAAAAAACTAAACCATACTAAACTAATGGTACACTAAAGCAGATTTAATCATCAGATACATAACATCATGTTGATCGAAGCTAAAGACATGAAACAATTTCAGGAAATCCAGTTTTAGCCGATCTCTCAGTAGGATAATCGATCTTTATGTGCTTAGTCCGTTCATAAAAAAATGATTAAAAACAACATGGATAGCATACTTGTTATCTCAAAACATTTTTGTGGGAGCCGTGATTATGAAACTTGAATACTTTCAGCAGCCGACCCACCTAAAGAAGTTCACAAGTAGACAAAGAATGTTATTTATTTTTAAAAATATAAAAGATATTTTTTTTCTAAATATTATACTAGAAACATATATAAATATATTAGAAATGCTACTGAGAAGTCCACATCATACCTTCTGAAAACAGTAAAATGCCATGCTTTAATTTTCCTTAACTTACCCCTTAATCTCTTTAATTTTTAAAATGACATTTCTTTTGGATTTTCTTGTTGTAGCCTCTAATTATAGATATTCCTACTAGCAAGAGAGGTCAAGTATTTATGTGCCATATACAGTCAAACAATAATAACAACACTAATCTTATAAGAACTCACATATAGCCGTCGCGTTACCTATTAGTGGTTGTTTTAGGATAAAGCCTCATTATACTATTTCTGCAAAAAAAGCCTAATTATACTATTTTCATGAGTTTGATTCTCAAAGCTGAAGCTAAATAATACCACCCCTAGAATTTTTATTTATTTGAGTTTAAGAGGTTTTGAGTCAAAATCCTTGATTTTTTTAATGCCAAAGAAAAAACTGATTACTAAATCTTCTCTCTGCAGCTGCTCAAACTCAAACTTGATATTTTTACTACTAAAATGGAAAGTTTTACCCTTAGAATTAACAACTAGGGATTAGAATTTGAAGATGTAAGACATTGTTTGTTACATTTAAGTTCTCTCTAAACTCTCTGTTTGCACTAATTTGTTTTACGAATGACAAGTATAAAAATACTCCTTCTGTTTCATATTAAGTGTCGTTGAAATTTTTTTTTGTTACAAAATAACTGTTGTTTTCAACTTTCAATATAAAATTTATAAATTTTTTACTGTAATTTATTTTTTTATTGGTTGAAATATGGTTAAGTGTATAAGTAATTATGTTTTTATTTAAAAAAAATACAAAATTAATTATTTTTAAAATTTGTGTATACAAATTTAAATTAAATTTAAGATAAAACAGATAGAATATAACTTAAACGGTGTAAGCGACTCAGAATGACTGGATACTCAAAACTTTAATGAGTTCATCTGCCAGAAACATTTCTAGAATTCACTAGAATGAATCTTGAAATTTGAGAAACTAAATTTTGAACAAAAAAAAAAGAGAAACTAATTTTTTTTATAACTTTCAGTGCTTTTGCAGTTTCTTAAGATAGAAAGTTGATTAATAAAAATCCAACCACTACACCACATAAATATTTAAAGATGTTAAAGACAATTACCTAAAAATTAGCCAAAGGAGAAGCTTTTCTGGTGTTTTTCATTGGAGTCTTGCGTTATTATAACAAGGAGTTCGATAATACAGACTCAGAGTTTCGAAAACAGAGAATCAACTTGCATTAAAACCCAAATTGAACTATAAATTTTGGTAAATCAGCTCGTGAATTCTTTTTTCTAAGCTCACGAATCTTTATATTACATTAAGTCGTACTTCCACAGTCACTTGAATGCAACACTCCAGCAGTCCATACCGCCGGCAATGTGAGTTATAGAGTTTCGATGGACTGCTGGAACTAATGCATATTTAGTTTTTTTTTTCTTTTTTTTTGCTAAAATTTGGCATATTTAGTTTTTAGGTTTAATACGAGTTATTTTTTGGTTGTTATATAACTGCAATAACGGAAGAGTTAATTATTTGCATTCATACTCTTTTTTTTTTCTTTTTCTCTAAAGTGATTTAATATCCGAAAAGATTCGGTAAAAATAAAATACTTTAAAAACATAGTTTGATTTTAATAAATACTAATAACAAGTTAAAACACACATATTTTAACTCGATAAAAACTGTGTGAGAAACCATTAAAACACACACATCTTATCAACTTTTCTTTTGTTTGTCTTGAAGCAAAACAACATAAATTCTCCCACAAGAAAGAGAATTTGGATACGTAAGAACTAATTACATATCATTTACAAGTTACAACGATGTATTGACCAGTGAAGAAGATGACAAATGGATGGTTGCCAATTGCTAAATTTAGAATCTCAATTACTCATAATCAGAACAAAGAATAAGAGTGAAGAAGATGAATATATAGTTCCATCAAAGATCTCTTTCGAAGATTTAAAAGTTGATTCATTACCATTTTCGATTAGTAGAATATTCGAATAATTTTACATTATTCTCTGCTTATGAACCATTATTTAGTTACAACCAGTAGATCATAAATAGAGATATAGAAACAGAGTTGAAAACATTGATATTTTCAAACGTGAAAGAAACCGTTGTGCTCAGTCCAAAGATGAGCTGCTGATGAGTTCAGATAATTCCCACTTTTTTTCTTTCAATTATAAGCAACTCCATAAAGATGAGGGCTTAAGTGGTAAAAAGCAGAAAGAGAGACCTTGTTGATATCTACACCACCATTGAACCCAGCTTCTAAGAGGTAGTCTTCTGTGTTCCTTGTTAGATGACATCCATCGGCTACAACTTGTTGTAATGGATCCAACACATTCTGCACCATCCTCAGTAATGTTCCATCTGCTCAGTACCAAAAATAAAAAAGACAAAACAAAACGTTCTGGATTATGATTATGTCATTTATGTGTTAAATGTTAATGGATTCCTCATGTGTCGAATGAGATACCTTCTGCTGCAACATGCTCCACGAAGAGGTAAAGCCCTCCTGGTTTTAGGATCCTCTTTATCTCTGTACATGTACCAAACTATTTGATTAGCATCTGAAGTTAGATGTTCAATTTTAAGGGAGTTAAACAATTACCTTTGAGTGTTTGAGGGATATCCGAGACAGAACACATCACAAGACTTCCCACAACTGCATCAACAGATGCATCTTCTAATGGCATAGATTCTGCCACCTAGTTTTAACAGGAAAATGTAACATCAGGAATATGCTGGTTCTAGTTGTAACTGAATATGTTTCATAAGCAGAAGATTAAAGAATATGCTGATTGTGGAAGTGACTTAAATTCAAGTGCATTAGGACCCAGTGAAGCATTTAAAATCAGGAAAAACCGATTTTATATAGAAAATAATGTTTTCCTAAATTAAAAAAAAAACTAAATTTTGAGGCCTTGTAAATACGTTAAATAATTAAAACAAAATTATTTGCCTTGATCAAATTTCATTTACTCTAATTTATCTGTATTTCTTGTTTGATTCACGTTTGTTCACAACAAAATATAAACGAGCTCATTACCGCGTGAATGAACTTGAAGTTTTCGGATTTCACTCCTGCTTCTATAGCTGATTTACGTGCGTGAGTTTCCATTTTAGGATTTGGATCCACACCAAGAACAGAGACGTTTGGAATATTGTTGTAGTACTTGATGTTTGGACCAGCTCCAATACCAATCTCCAAAACAGTTTCTGCTTTTCCCACCAAATTTGCAAAGAGTTTCCTCTTGTAAACAGCAATCTGACAAAAGAAGATGAATGAAACGTTAGAAACTATAAAAGATTACATGCAATCTCATGAAGTCACTAACCTCTTTCTCATATCTCTCCATCCCTGCACTCCTAAAATAACCATAGAGCTCAAAATACCAGTCAGGCTTAGGAGGACGCAATTGGTTCAACACTTCCTGATATAAAGGAAAATATAGATAAATTAGATTTAAATCATAAATTAGGTATATATTTAGCAGCAGAGTTCACTAGGAGCAACCGTTGAGTTAGGAGCAGTGGACGGAGCAGCGTAGGAAGGAGAGATTGGAAGAAACGGCGTCGTAGCTTCTCCTAGGAAATGCTTTCTTCCGCACGTACAGAAGCTGAAACCAGGTGAGGCAGGAGGATCCGTAGTAATGAGATTCTTCTGCATTTTTATTAGAGAACCTCTAACTCTTGTTCTTCGAGCTGAATCTATGGTCACCGGGAGCATTGAGGAAGGTGTGAAGTTCAGAATCGCCATTACTATTTCTCAAACTAGTCGTTTCAATATGATTCTCTAATGTCTTCACTACGCAGCAAAACCTTTTTATAACCGTCTTTCCAAAGCATCTTTGTTAGTGCATAATAATTTTACAAAGCATCTTTGTCTGAGTATGACGCGTGGCATAAATTAAGCATTTTTTTCAAAGACAGAAACACATTAAGTCAAATTTTCCATAATAAACAATAATGGAATTATGATTTTTTTCTATGTATTTGGTGTTATGCAAGCTTCTATTTCGACTCTCTAGAGTCTCGTTAGAGCAGAATCTGAGTCTCTTAAGGTAGGGTTCTTAACTTTTCTAAGAGACGTTTTTTAGCTTTTAATTAAAAAAACCTAAGAACCGTCTCTTAAATAAGAACCACAAGAGACGTCTTAGCCGGAAATATATTAAAAAAAAAGATAATTTTTACATTAAGAACCCATCTTAAGAGACCGGGTTAATCAGGCTTTACTGTTTGATGTTTACTGGCATTTTGATATTTTTTAGTGTAATATTGATTTATAATTGTTTATGAATTTTATGTTTTTGGTTTTATGCAAATCTTTCCTTTATGAATATTGTATTATTTTGAATATTTATAAAAGTAAAATAATTATTTAGTATATAATGAATGATTATATATAATTAATTAGTCAAAATTTTCATAATAAACTATATTAATACTTTTATACAGTTAATATGATTGATCTTTGTAAATCATTAATGAAGTAAACTTATTTTATAGAATTTTACTGTATGTCTATATTGTTATTATGTAATAAATTGTATAGAAAAACATATGTTAAAATTTTTATGTAGGACATTTTAAGATATTGGACCAATATGCCAATTGATCGCTTCAGTATGATGCTCGTGTCATCTGTAATCGTCATGGGCGGTGGTGCCTACTGTGTTCCTAAAGAGGCAAAGGCGTTGGCTCTACTTTATAAATCAAAGTTTGTGGATCCCGCTTCTGTAATTTCTCTTTTAAATGTTTGTGATTAGTTTATAACTGTAGCTGTATTACGTAACTTTCCATATTACATGAGTTTTTATTTAGTTATTTTTAATAATCTGTTTCTTTTGATTGTTTTATTTTTCAATTACCTATAGGTTCTATTTATTTAAAATCTTTATAACTTATTCAGTCCCTTTATTTTATTGGTTTGATTTTGCTCATTTTTTTTATTATCGGTTTGATTCTCTTATAAAATTTCAGTTCTTGAGTTTGAGAGTGATTGATAAATGCTCTAAATAAGTTCCATATCCCTTTTTCTTTTTAGAGTTAATTTAGTTTACCAATCATGTTTTAAGAAAATAATTTGAAGTTACAGCTCAAAAGTTAAGGATCCGATTGGTAATGATTGTAATTTAATTTTTTTTGTTGTAAAAAAAATCTATTGACTTTCTCCTCTAGCTTTAGATTTTATTGTTGTAGAATTTTATAGAGAACCCAAAACAAATACTGTGAATATTTGACTCTACAAAACATAGCTGTTGGTTATTTCAAGAGATGTAATTTTAAGAAAATAATTAAAATTTAATTGCTGTGAATTTGGTGCTGTAGAAATAAATGGAGTTATGGACAACACCTATAATCACTACCAACCACATCCTAAAATATAAAATGTTTTAGATTTGTAAATTAACTTTTCTAGAGTTTTATATTTAGTGCTTTGAATATTATTGATATAAATATGCAACAATAAAATGTACATCTACAACATAAAAATTTATGTAGGTGATTGGATGGATTGTAGAAGTTTTACTGTAAAATTTTGTGTAATTTTTTCAATATAGTTATATGAATTAAATGAGAAAAATGAAATATATTCTTAGAACAATGCCTTTTTGTTTTATAAAATAAAGTTCCTATACCTATTTTTGTATTGTTTGGCTTTATTTTTAAAAACTACATAACACATGATTGGTAATTTATATGGTTGTAGGTACAAATTAAAATTAAAATTAAAATTAAAATCCTTTGATATATCCCAACCAACTACCCTTATATTTTAAATCAAAACCTATAGCCACAACTTCTACAAATCAGCAATGAGTTAAACATAACCATTAAACAAAAATAACTGACCAAATATCTATTAGACCAATTAAAATATATAGTTAATTTTTAATATTTAATATTTAATATTTGAGTAACCTAGTTTACCATATAGTTTCAAAATGTTATATATATTGTTTTCATAACAGTAGATATTTATATGTTGGATAAAGTAAGTATATAATTATTTATATTATTTTGTGTCATACATAGCGATGAATACTTAAGTAAAAGAATTTGTGATGAATATTTTTTGGATTAGAATATTTTCAATGTATATTTCTATATTTTTCTTCTACATAGAAATATTTATTATAGAGTTGAATTTAGTCCAATGTATACCTCTATAATAGATTTTGTCCATTTTAGAGAAAAATATAGAAAAATATTTTTACATCTATATTAGAGATGAAAATAATACTTTTTCTATATTTTCCTTAAAAATATGAGAATTCTATTATAGAGATATTGGATCAAATCCAATTATATAATAACGTTTCATATTTTTTAAAAGAAAATATAGAAATAAAAATAGAAGTGAGTTTGAGATGGTTGTAGGTTTCTAGAGAATCAAGAGCATCTCTAACAAAAAGTTTTAGCATCAAAGTTTTCAAAATAAGTATATATATTAATATTAATATTTAGTTATATATTTTTAAATTTTACAAGAAATTTAATTTAAAATATTTGTGTTAGTATATTTACGGTTGAATTTTCTATAAAATTAATAATTTTATAATTAAATACTACTCCATCCGTTTCATATTAAGTGTCGTTTTAGAGAAGTTTTTTTGTTACAAAATAAGTGTCGTTTTCGACTTTCGATGCAAAATTTATTAATTTTATGTTGCAGTTTATTTTTCTATTGGTTGAAATATGGTTAGGTGTATAGATAATTGTGTTTTTATATAGAAAATATGCAAAATTAATTATTTTCTTAATCTGTGTGCAAAAATCTAAAGTGACACTTATAACGATGAAACAGAATCAGTAATATTAATGTATATATATATTGAAAACATCGGTTTTAGAACCCGTTATCGAGGTTGCTGTAAGCATGGCACTGGTATTAGTCATTCTTGTCATTAAAGCATCATTATTTGTGTATAAATACATTATGTCAAAAGATCGGACAAGCCAACCACTCGTTTCAATATGATTAATGTCATTGCACAGCTAAACGTTTTTAATCGTCGTTCTAAACTACTTTTTTTATAAAGAGATTTTTTTTTTGTATATAATAAAATACAGTATGTCAGAAAAGGCCAAGTATTTGTATTATTTCGGCATCGATATGTGTGGCACCAATCATGCATTTCCAGAAATCGAGAAAGATAACATAAAAAATATAGGCATTAATCATGTGACTCCAACAATAACAACACATCTATCTTATTAAAGTAGAAGTACTTTAGGATTTTGTTTGGAAACATGGATAGTGAGGATTGTTTGGATACATGGATAGCAGTATTAAAAATAATTTCTTTTATTTACAAACTTAACCTTTACATTTACAATAAATCTATCTTATTAAAATTGTAGTACTCATAAAACTTCACCCTTATTTTTTCTTCTTATTTACCATTCTGTGCCATTGAATAATTTAAAAGAAATTTTATTTACGGGCTGACTTAATAATTTTTTTATCTAACCGAATAAATTCAAAAACAAGCATAATATTAACAAGATAGATCCAAAAATCTAGCCTTTACGTTAACATTATTTTTTATTTCCAAATTACAACCCACAAAATAAAAGAAAATCCATCAATCAATTGAAACTAAAATCTAGAGGTTTTCATATATGAACAAAACGTAATAAATTGCTAAAATTGAGATATTCACTTATTCTTATATTTTAAATCATATATTTTCTGTGTTAGACAACCATATTAATTTGTTAGTTATACATTTTTTCTTATTTCAACAAAAATCTAAAATAAAAAATAGTATTTATATGAAATAATTGAATATTACATAAATTTTATTTTCTAATAGATCAAACAATAATAAAATATGAACAATTTCAAACATATAAAACACATATAAAATCAAACACAATTATATATGTTATATATTACAATTTACTATAACACTCATGCGGGTGTTAGTCATGGTCATCTAAGTACCCATCGACTACAATTCGGTCTTTCTGAATGTTGGGGTTCAAAATGGTTTTACATGAATATACGGACGGTGTCGAGTAGGATCATTCAAGGTCCAGGTAAGTTTGTAGGAACCTAAAAATATTTTAAAATTGTTGGTTTACAAATATTATTAAATAATTTTAAAAATAAAAATAAAAATAAAAATCAAATCCCGCGCTTTGTAAGCGCGGGTCAAAATCTAGTTTAGTGTTAAAGTAACAACAGTTTTGAACAAAAAATAACAACAAATTTACAGCAGATTTCACACGAAAACAATTTATTTTAAATTTTGTAATATTTTAATTATTTGTAATTGATTAACTATTATTCCATCACATTTAGATTGTGTTTTTAGTATACTTTTATGTTTAAATATGCATTTAAAAATTATATAATTTTTCTTTAACTAGTTATATATTAATTTATCTAATGGAAATATCATTTAAATTAAAATGGTTACTATAAATACAAAAGGTACATAATAAACTGATTAATTTATATAGATTGCATATTAATTTTAAAACGTACTAATTCTTAACATAGATTGCATATTAATTTTAAAAATACATTACATCAACTAATTCTCAGAGTTGTATACTTTGACTCCAAGTTTTCAATTAATGCATTTTGATCTCTGATTTAGCTGCATCGTGATAAGAAATTTTAAAATCAAACATCATTATCACCCGGCATCTCAACTTCTATAGTTAAGTGTTCAAATTGTTTTTTAATTGTTGCAACAATATACATTCATTTTCTATGATCATATTACGCATTATGATACAAAATATCATTATATCATAAATAATTTCTTACCTAAAACATGTTGCTTAGTCACAATAACAAATCTTCATTGTAATGTTTCAAATGCACGTTTCACGTTTTTTTCTTCTACAAGAATTTCGCAGTACTTTCATTACCTTAGCGTAAACGAATTTCCTAAATTTTAAAATAATGTTTAAATTTATGTTAAGTTGTTTAATGTTGCGTTTAGTTTTTATGCCTGTTTGGTATATAAGTAATTTTTGTACAGATATTAAATAAAGCCCAGATTGAGACCTCGAGTGTCTAGCAGTTGTAATCTAAAAGGATTGGACCTGCCAACTACTAGTTACAATATGAATTTCAAATGTCATTGTACAGCAAAACGTTTTTGTATTCCTCTTTCCAACATTTTCTTCGTAAAGCATCTTTATTTGTGTATAATAAATATTAGATTCTGATCCACATTTTTAAAACTCAGAACTATTTAAAAAGACAATTTTCAAAATTAAATATAACATTTTTATTTTACTGTATATGAAACAATATAATTAAATTATTTATATCTATAGTTACTATTAAAATTATGTAAAATATTACTTAATTTCATTTTAGTTATTTCAATTTTCGTTATAATTTTTAATGAAATCTCTATTGTTTATTTGATTAATTGTGTGATATATATTTAAAAAATAATAATTATAAAATTTATTTGATATTAATTTATTGACTTATATTTAATTTATATCGTATTTAATTTAATTTGAAAGGCTATATAAATTGAATGAAAATATTTTATAGTATATAAACCTGAAAAATAGCAATATTTATTTTCAAATATCTTTAGAAATATTTGAGTATTTTAGTTTAAAAGAAAATTAATAAAAATTATTAAAAGTGAGACCTAATATTTTCTATTGTTTGAACACAAGATTAAGTATTGTGTTCTTTGGAACATAGATAGTATTATAATATTATTTTCATAATTAAATTAATGAAGTTTTAGTATTTTTTTAATTAATAATGATATTTATGTAAAATAACACATGACTAAATGTTAAATACAACAAAATGTTTTTGTTTTAATAAGATAGGTTACATTGTCGGAAGATCCCCATTTTTGTAATGCATCTTTATTTTGGGTATAATCATTATTAGTGAGTGTAATGTGTCGCGTCAATTACGCATTTCCAAAGGATCTAGAAAGATTAAGTAAAAAGAATTCCTTACAAATTAACAAATTTATAAGGTATTGGCATACGAGTGCATTACATTGAAAGGTAAGTAAAGTACTTATTGACTCTTCATAACATCTAGAGGCACTTAAAAATGGAGTACTTTGGAATTGGTTTTATATCAACAGTGACATAAATACCTTTTTATTGACAAAAACTAATACTTAGAAAATAATACAAATGTAACTGATTATAGTAGTTGTAGTTAGTTTTTTATGTGTCGTGTGGAATTAATTAATTTATAAATATGTGGGCTTAAAAATGGCAGTTGGAAAGTTTCAAAAAGAAATGGCAGTTGAATTGTACACGTAAATGAAAGAAACCCAACGACTGAGATTAAATAAGTATTTTATTAATCATTAATTTATTATTTTCTTATCACTAATATATTCTATTATTATTACTATTATTTTAATATATTGATATATATATATATATAACTATTATACGCAGAAAATAAAATATAATGTTTTGATATTTATATATAATAGTTTTTGTTCTGATACTTTTTATTAATTTTCCAATTTTAGTTTGATGCATAATGGACATCTGTTTCACTGGAAAATGAAGGATGTGCATATACATATATATGTATATTTGAAACTTAGGATGTATATATTTATGGTGGACATAACTCTGCTGAATTAGTGTTTTGTTGATAAGTTTTTAATGGATACAGATAGCGACTTACATGAATTTGATACACATTGTATCAGTTTGATCAAGTGAATATGTCCATATTCTGAACTTTGCAATATCAAAATAAGATAGACAAAGAGAACATCCAAAACAAAGCCTTAATCATATGAGCATATACATTTAAATATCACACATTTGTGTAACCAGATAATAAACGGGTATAAACAAGTATTTGTTAGATATGCTTTAATTTTGTGGATAAGTTTACAGCAGCCAATTGCGGGATTGATGTGTGTTTTTGTCAATACCCTCTTGATGAATATGTTTTTGATAGATAAGTTATCAATGAATGAGTTCGTGTGGTTATATTTTCATGAAGGGTTATGTAATGTAGTAATTCTACAGAATGAATTAATGATGACATTAACAAATTAAGCAATTTCTAATGAATCTTTATAAGATACTTGTGTTGTTTATGATTTTTGTACTTTGAAAATATTAAGAGATCTTTTTGGAAATTTTTTAAAAATTTGAGTTAGTTGACAGCCATGTACACAAGTTTTTGTGGATGGGTCATAAGTAGATAATGTTGTGAACGATTTATGTTATGCCCCTTTCTCAAAAAAAGAATTGTTTAAATGTTTTATGGTCGCAAATGAAGGATCTTTAAATCAGCAACATAATTGTGCAAATCGATGACATCCACCTCCAATCAGTGGCGGCAGGATATTCTCGGGGTCAATTAAACAACAACTATATTTTAAGGGGACCAATACGTTAATTTTTTGATATTTTCACCATTTATTAGAAATAAAATACAAATAAATTTCATTTTGAGCATATGGGTCATGTGACCCCCTTCCTTACGAGTATGGTCGTGTCTGTGTACAAGTCAATCAAAAAAATGTTTATGTCTTGAAAAATTATATTATTATTAAAGATCAATTTTGAACAAAATAACTTAATAATTATATTGATTATGTACTTATAAAAAGTATAAAAAAAAATACACAGTTCAATTTCTATCTATCACAATTTTAAGGAGTTAAATAAATAATTAAATTTTAAGATCTAAAATTCTCAATCACGGTCCAGCTTAAGAGGTTGTTCCGCCGCTGCCTCTCGTACAAAAACTCCATTGATAACTCTAGCTAAAACAATCCTATCTAAGGAATTTTTTTTGGAGCCGTACAACTAGAACCGAATGCCATAGCCAGTAGCTAGTGACGCCGCCACACCAATAGCAAGATGTTGATAGCTTCACCAGCAGCGTCAAGAGGGTCATAAGTGACATAGTAAAAGAGACAGAGGAGATTGAGATTGGAGCATTGATAAGATTTAAGATTTGGAAAATGAAAAGAAGAAAAAGAAAAAAACGTAGAATAACGGAATGAACAAAACAAGAAAAAAGAATTGGATAATTTTGTTAGGTAAAAGTAAATCTTTTAGAAAGTTTAGTCAGGAAATTTTTAGTCTTTTCTTATTGACAAAGTGTGCTACAAATTAAAAGTGAGTTTTTATGTGATTATAAACTTTAAAAGTGTGTTTAAGTGTACTTACGTCTTGGTGTGCCTATCACTAAGTTCCGTCACATCTGATATTTATTCATGCAATATTTCTTTGCGGATCCTTGGTTCTGGGCACGGACTTAAGGTTCATGGGTTGTACAGAATTCACTTTAGGCTCAAATTATTTCCTATTTTATGTAAACTATTCTATGGTAAATGTCAATTGTTTGTGCTCAAACATATGTAGATAGGCTCACCTGTCCCAATAACATTTTATTGAATGTCGGCCATTTTTAAGAATTAAAATTTGAAATTTATAGATATTTTTTTTGTATACGTATTAAATAATGTCTGGATTGAGACCGCTAGTCTTCTGCATTATGTAAGACATTTAAAAATGATTGGCCCTGTCCAATGATCATTACATTTATACAGCAAAACGCTTTTGTAATCGTCTTTTTAAACATCTTTTTTGCAAAGCATCTTTATTATTGTATAGTAAAAATATACAATATGTCAGAAGAGCAACGTTTTGTAAAACATATTTTTAACATCAAATCTATCTTATTAAATTAAAGAATCAATGGACTTATACAACCAAAGATACATTGAAGTATCTAATCGATGAGGTTGTAAGCAATTGGTAACCGTTTCTAACGATGCTCGATGGCCGGTAAGAGTTGCGAGACTCCAAAACCATATCAAAAAGTGAAATAATAAGGCTTTAATTAGCTGGATTTAGAAATAAAATTCCCATGTAATGTAGTAAGATATGAGGGTAAGAGAACCTGAACACAAAAGGCATGCATGACATTAGTTTATTGAGTTGTGATGGACCCAAAAGCTTTAATGTTAGGCTCTTCGGATCTAATATATCTATAAGCCAGGCCCAGTCCGATCCACACAAGAGCAAATCACAAGCTATGAGGGTTGTGCTGGCAGAAGGGAAGCTGCGGTGGCCGGTTAAAATTGATGCGACAATGTAGCGTGAGCAGCAACAACGTAGGGTGTTTTAGTAAAAACATCTTTAATTGGGTATATATAATCAATATTTGTGAGTGTAATGTGTCAATTACGCATTCCCAAAAGATCTAGAAAGATAAAGTAAAAATTTCCCACTAACAAATTTATAAGGTATTGTTGCCATTGGTGTACTAGTGCATTAAACTTGAGAAGCACTTATTGGCTATTCATAACATCTAGAAACACTTATATGACAAAAATGACATATATACTCTTTTTGTTGACGAGAACTAACAAAAAAATGTATCTAATTATAATACTTGTAGTTAGCTTTAGTGTGCTGTGAATAGCTGAAATTAGATAGGTATCTGAAGACAAAAAAAAATGATAGGTATTTGCCGACAAGAAAAGATAGGTATTTAATTTATCACTAATTTATCAACTTTCATACTATATACCAACATATTTTATTTATTACTCCCTCTGTTTCTAAAAGATGAATGTTTTAAATTTTTCACACATATTAATAAAACATTTAAAATTTTAGTTTCCAATATCTTAATTCTCACAATTACTATTTTCCATAAATTTTAACCAATAAGATTTTGATTAACACTTTGAAATTTGCATTTTATCATTAATTCATGTCTTGAAAATGTAAAAAATATAACTTTTTGAAACAAGTTTTTTTTCTAAAACATGTATCTTTTAGAAACAGAGGGAGTATTATTTTATTGAAGGTTAATTCACACTTCATGCCATAGTGTGTTCCGTTATGCTTTTGTTTAATATTTTTTTCGTTTCACGTTATTTTGACATTACAGAGATTAAAAAATATTGCATAATAGACTAAAATATTTTTATTTAATACATTATTAATGAAATACAAATTATTTAAATAAAAATTTATAGATTATTAAAAAGGTAAAATATAAATTTAATGTACCAAATTGTATTAAAATTATAGAATAACATTTATTTTAAAATAAAAAATAAATCTAAAATGATACTTAATATAAAATAGATGGAGTATTTGATTTTACGTTTAAAGAGTGATTTTATGTTATGTGTAGATAGCTACGTTCTTGGTTGATTTTTTTATCTTTTATAATATTTTATATTGACCTTGTTTGTTATAAGAAGGTTTTCTAATTGACTAAGTTTTTAATATATAGGCTAATGTGATTGGTAAACAAAGTTATATTCGACAAATAAAAAAAAAAAGGTTATATTCTATTTTTGTTATGTTGCTGTATATCATTTAATCTTTTTGTTTAAGTATAAATCATTTAATTTCACTTACTTTTTTGTTGTCAGTTTATTTTATATTAGTTTTAGTTGAACTTTACAAATATATATACTTTCATATCATTATTGAAACTGTGGTTGAATTTTTTATTCAGTATGTAATATTTTTAATCGTTCACATTAATTTGGACATAATAACTTTAGATATTGTGTACATAGTATTTACAAATCATATTTTTAGTTTATTATTAAAAGCAACTTAAAAAATGTGAAAATGTTTAATTTAGTTTCAGTTATAAAGGGTTCGTTGGACATGCCTGTAGAAGCTGCGAAGAGCCATTTTTCTTCTTTCTAATACCATTTTCTAAAGTAGTAATTCTTTAACTTTTAAAAATGAAAGTAGATCCAAAAAAACAAAAGATAATGAAATATAGTCAATCTGTTTCATTATAAGTGTCATTTTAGATTTTTGTACACGGATTAAGAAAATAATTAATTATATATATTTTATATATAAAAACACAATTACCTATACATTTAACCATATTTCAACCAATTGAAAAATAAATTGCAGCATAAAATTAATAAATTTTACATCGAAAGTCGAAAATGACACTTATTTTGTAACAAAAAAAACTTCTCTAAAATGACACTTAATATGAAACAGAGAGATTACTAGCTTTTAAAATCAGTTTTTTTTTTAAAAAAAATACTTTTTTAGTGCTTTGGATATCTTTACAGGACATTACAGCAAAAGAAATTGAATTCACGGCCAAAATATTTACATCTTAAATTATAAATAAAAACTAAAATTACAACACCAACCATTCAAACCATAAGTATCATTAACTTTAACAAATTTTACTATTTGTTTTATTATTCATTTTGTAAACATTATTGTACTGTTAAAAACTTCATAAAAATATAATGGTTTTCATTTTGTTTTCTGATAGGAAACAAAACTTCAATTATAAAATCAAATTTACTTTTAAAACAATATCAAATCTGATATTTTGATGTCTTACTTTATTTTTTTATTTCAACAATAACACTAAATTACACACCAAAAATGTATATTATTTAAATTTAAATTTAATAATTTAATAATTTATAGTTGATAAATAACTATTTGATCACATTTATGTTTATTTATTAGAGTTTTTTAATTTTATTTTATAAAAAATAATAAAAAATATTTTATATTATATTATAAAAATATTAATTAAAAATAAAATTATATTATTAAAAATATAAAATTATCTAGGATATTTTTGATTTGGTTTTGTAATTATTTCTTATTGTACTGTCACATCCAATATTCATGCAATGTTTTTTTCTTTGGAATCCTTGGATCTGGGCTCGGACTTAAAGTTCATGGGCTGTACAGAATCACTTTAGGTTCAAACATGTCTCTCATTTTATTTAAACTATTCCAAGGTAAACATCATATGCTCAGGCTCACATCTACATTGCCAATAACCATTATTTATCATTTCTCTAGACCGTGGCCCGTGGGAGTTTGTGTCCTAGATCTCGCTCGGAAACAACTTTTGCAAATTCAGATTTTATTTTGTACCAAAATAGCCACAAATGAACCAGCCTTTTATACAAATAATGTTCTTTACTGATGACTTGTTGTCTTATAGTAAAAGATTATCATAGAAACTGGCATTTTTTTCCTCTTTTTGTAATGAAACAACATCAAACCAGTAACTAGCTGTTGTATGCATTTGAACAGAGCTGATACTTGATATATAATTTTACTTGTAAACTATTCCATAGATATGAGGTCTTGTTATCCATGGGAAGCTATACGTAGACATCGTCTCTATTTCGATACCACTGCTGAAACCAGCTTCCAAGATGCTCTCTCTTGTGTTTCTTGTCAAATGGCATCCATCTGCAAATATCTGCTGCAATGGATCCAACAGTTTCTGCAATAGCCTGAAGAGAGATCCATCTGCAACCCCAAAACATAATTTTTTTTTTTTCTGAAATTATATGATTAGACCTCTCTCTTTATATATGTGCGCATAGTTATGTTACCTTCTGCTGCAACATGTTCTAAGAAGATGAAACTCCCACCTGGTCTCAGCACTCGCTTGATTTCTTAAAGTACCATCAAAAGTCCTGGGAATGTTTAGTTTATGTGTGTTTGTGTACATAAATCAGCAGTGCTGGTTTTATTAGTAGGAAGAAAGAGTTACCATTGAGTGTTTGAGTGACATCAGAGACAGTACATAGAACAAGTGTTGCAACTACTGCATCCACTGAACCATCATCTAATGGTATAGCCTCTCCTACCTAGTGACACAAGATTATGACAAAAACAAACAGAGGAGTGTATTATGCAGACATCATTAACCAATACTTACTCCTTGCATGAATGTAAAGTTTTTGGGATTCAATCCTGATCTCACTGCGGCTTTGCGTGCATACTTCTTCATTTTAGGATTTGGATCCAAGCCAAGAAGAGTTACATTCACATTACGAGCAGCATAGTATCTCATATTAGGACCTGTCCCAATACCAATCTCCAACACCTTCTCATCTTTTGCAGTCAGTTTATCAAACACCTTATTCTTGAAATTTTCAATCTTTACCAAAGAGAGGAACATATCAAATCTGTGTGATTATTGAAGAATGATGCAAAACTCAGCTAGTAAGCAGACATACCTCATCCCAGTAAGACTGCATCGTTGAGTTCAAAAGCCAAGAGTTAAGCCTCCTAATATACCTCCGACCTCTGCGGATGATGTGCTCTTGGAACATCCTGAATGTACAATACCAAACTCTTAGCACTATATCACTTCTTTACAAGAACTCAACTATTCTGAATGTACAATACCAAACTATCACTTCTGTACAAAACTCACTCATAAGTTATTTCATGGTAGCTACAAGAAATCTTCATTCTATTGAATATGTTTTATGATTATAAGATAGGAATATGTCATATGCTAAATGATCTGAGAAAAAAGTAGATTGCATCCGTACCTTTGAACAAAAAGCATTGTGAAGAAGCGGTGTAGTATCAGTAGAAGGAAGAGGATGAACCTTTCAAGTAAGATGAGTCTTGTGGGTCTGAGAAGGAACATGGTCTCTTTAAGCTTCACCTAACAGTTACATACTTTGGGAAAGGTCAAGTCAATAAGGAAACAACAAAGAAAAGAGAGAAAAAAAAAGAAGAGAAAGTATTGGAGTTGACTTTCCCAGCACCGACATTTTGACGCCTTGCTTTGTTTGAGTAAGACGTCATCGCTTTTGTCATAACTATAATTGACCTTAAAACTAGTATGGTTTGATTTAGTTTACGTAGTCTATTATGGTTGGTTACAGAGAAACTTAGAGAGGCACAAAAAGAAGCTGCAACATACAAGAGTTTGAACGCAACTCATGCAAAAAAAGTGGTCTAACACAAGATATATACTCTCTTTATCTCCTCATTCTTGAGGCTTTGCAGCGAACAGCATCTAGAATCCGGCAGTAGTCATAGAACAGTGATGACTGGTCTCCTTCAAGTCCGTTCCGACTAACCCTATTAGCTCCAGCTAGATTGTTACAAGGGCTACCGCCTATAACCAGGTCAAACCCTCCATACTGCTCCATAAGTCTCTCTATCGTTTGGTTGTCTAACTCTTCAACATCTCTAAACTCTATCAGAACACCCCTTTGATTTGTCTGCTCCCAAAAACTCCTGAATATGTTCCTGTTCACTTCTGAAATCTCAACAGACACAACTAGTTTCATCGGTATTTGGAGACGGTGAAGTGCCACTTCTCCACCGCCTATGCCCGTGAAGAGTGACAAGACGTTTATGCCTTTTGGGTACAAAGGCTTAAGTACAGACAAGTGATAGGCAACAGTATCAACCTAAATGAAAAATAACAAATTTAGACTTTATAACCAAACCTGTACTGACAAGAGTTTAAGTCATAGAATTATACCTGAAATGAGTTGCCTAGAGACTTGTAGCGATCCTTTCTGCTTATACCACGAGTATGATTATTTGGGAAACCTAGAAGCCTTTCCATCTCGTAAGGTTCAAGAGGGGCAGCTTTGTTCTTACCAACCCAAACCAGGTTCCATTTTTTGCATTGATCGACCACATCTTTCTGTACATGTGGATCCCCTTCATGTTTTTCAAGACGCATGCGTATTCTGTTTGTGAGCTGAGCACTAGCGATGCAAGTCAACACACAGTTCAGCTTCGTTCTTTTATCCCAAGCAGGCCACCATTTCTTGGTCAAAGGAAACTCTTCTTGAATGGTATAATGTGGTGTGGGTTGTATCTCAAACCTGTTCTTGATTGGAAGGTTGTGAATGTAACCTCTTTTTCTTGCAGCAGCACAAAAGTAGAGAGAGTCCACAAATTCAGGCTTAATGTCATAGAGATGACTAGACATCTTGGCCCAAACACCTTTTGGTGTCATTGCAATATTCTCGTAGTAGAAATAGGGCGGACCACGAGCAATATTAGGAATGGGGACTGGTCTCTCTGTTATAAGTCCAGGTTCCTTAGGTACACCAAAACCAATCATTGGATTTGGTAGATGGATGAGCTCTTCATCACTGGCCATGGCAGTGTTCAGCTTTCTCCTTCTTGGCGGTGGCTCATTATTTCTTGGCTGCTTCACACACAATAGAAAGGTCAAGCTTGCAAACCACAGATTAGCCATCATTAAAGAAACATAACTTGATGAATGTCTTAGAAACATAAACCTCTTCTTCATCAGGAGATGCCCAAAACTCATCTAGTTGCCGTGCCATTTGAGCAGCAAAAATGAAGTCAACAACATCTACCAAACTTGCAATTTCTCCTGAAAAGTTTGAGAAGAAACATGAATAAGTTGCAAGGACAGTGATTAATCTAACAAATTTAAATACAAAAAAAAATGAGTAGCGAGAGGTTACCACATCTCTGTAAAGCTATAGAAGCCTCTTCCCTTGGATAACCCATTTTGATCAAATCTTGCAATCTACCATCTTCATGAAAAGAGTTTAACTCATTCTGTTTTTTTTTTTCCAAAATAGAAAAAGAAGGCAATGTTATGCAGTCTACATCTACAAAATATTAAACGCATCAAAGCTAAAAGAATGTAGAACAGTATATACCTCTTCATCTGAGGATGATAGACCTGAGAAAAGGTTGCCCTCATCATTATCATCTGTAAAGTAGTTATTATTGATGTCCTCATTATCTGTTTCATGCATTTTCTCTGCCTCCTATGAAACAGTAACAAGGCTTCAGAGTATTGTATGTCAAAGATCCAATAAAGAATCAGAGTATTTTACTTACTGCATAACTAAGAAGTGCATTTGTTATCTCCTCTAGATTTTCTTCTCCTACATATTATCAAAGACAGTTTCAAGATGAAGTTTCCCAATTCCTTGGAAAAAAAAAGAGAGTAAGGGATATGTCATTACCATGTTCTTGTATAGCTTTGATCACTAATTCCTCCGGAAAACCCATACCAATAAGCTCATCTATGACCTTAGATTTAGATGAACTAGCTTCAGAGCTTGTCTACACACACAAGAGTGGAGTAAAACTTACATACCATCAGGCTGTAACCACAAGAGAGAGATAGAAAAATACAAAGAACATAAAGAAGAAACTCACAGAAATCTTGAAGAGAGTTTCAAGAATCATCATAGGTTCTGGATTCTCACCACCGGTTTCTTCAACCGCTCTACGGATCATTTCGATGGAGAATCCCATCTCAATAAACTTAGCAACCGTCTCATCCATATGAACTACGTTTCTCTAATGTCATACACAAAAACATAAAAATAACAAGCTAGAGTTTTTTTTCTTTAGAATTCAGAAACAAGCTGGTTGTATTGAGACTTTGGATATATAATTTACAGGAGACGACTGGAAGTTATCAATTTCATCATCTGTATTCCAATTTACATCATCGTCATCACCATCAGAATGTTTTGCCTGAAGAAAACATGGAAACTTTTCTTTTATCATTTCCAAACCATATCATATGAGAGATTATTCAGGTGTGTCATTACCATTTTCTGCAATAAATTTAATGTACTTAGCCGTGTTCTAATAAACAACAGAACCTGCTATAACAACATCATAATGTAAGAGCATGAATAATGATCTCTTTGTCTCTAGACTCTCCAAGAGAAACTTAGTAAACAATGCTGAAGAAGCATCGAAAATTCTTAACATGGTTGCATGGCAGAGAGAAGAACCTTACCGGAATGTTCGCCGGAGGAGAGGAGCCGATCACCAGCAGAGAGTAAATATTGTAAATGATAAAAATCACTTCTCATTCTTAATAGCATTTCAAAACTACTCACTCCTCACCGTAAAAACTTGTAAAAATTTGGTCGTAACACGTCACTCACTGGAGAACAAGTTTTGATACTAATAGTAAAATGCCAAGTAAACACTAGTTGGCAACCTCTAAATAACTTATTATGCCACGTTCACATTTTAAAATCTTACATGATAGTAAGATCGACATTTGGCCCGTGCTACACGAAATGCATCTTTGAATCCGCACCTTTGACCACAAAAACACTGTGAAGAACAGACGTATGCTTTATAAGCTGCATTTAAATGGTGGGAACGTTCAAAAGTTACTTTAGAAAGGTCAAGTCAAGAAGGAAACAACGTTAACGTTTATCAATTCTTGGAGTTGGAATTGACTTTCCATTACCGTCACTTCGAACCCTTGATTGAGTAAGACGTCATATCAGCTTTTGTCATAACTCACTAGGAACCTTTACTTGATTAAGATGCCAAGATTGGTGTTATAGAAGTTTACTTAAGAGGGTATTTGATGGATCATTAAAAGCAAATCATCTGATAGGCGTTTCAAACAACAACTAGGTTTGTATGGTGTGTTACAGATTTGCTGATGCCCAAGTATGGATATAATGTAAAGAGATAAACTCGAGATTACTGCAACAGTTGCAAAGCCAACCTGGCCGCTTATTCTTCTTCTGTAAATTGACTTCTGATGTTGCTCCTCAAGAGATTTTTATATATATGTTTGTTCATGACTTGATGTTGTCTTTCGCATCGATGCTGCCATCATCCTTGGCATTGTCAACAGCTGATGAGCTAGCTTGGTCATCGAGAGGTTCGTTGTTGTCAGCCTCAGCGTCTGAGACACATTGAAAGAGTTGAGTTGATACATGTCAAAATGGAATCAAGAAAACAAGGCTGTGAACTCATTGCATCTAGAGATATGTCACCTTCAGTGTTATCGCCAGAAGATAAAGCCATCCGTCTTGCTCTTGGTTGCTGGTGCGGGGTTGGCTGTCGTATGAACATATATATATCTTAAGACAAACAAAGAGAATACAAAGCTCGCTTTCAACTTTTACCTGCAGTTTTGGGCGGAGAGCTTCCAAAGGCCCTTTAGGCTTTTGTCCTTTTTGCTGAATAAGAATGGAAAATTCAAGTTCTTATTTTTGCTGTGTATTACTTACTTAAAGAGGTGTTTAATAAACAGAAAGAGACTGGATAGTTAGTAAGGAAGAATCACCTTGCCTAATGCCCAATCAGCAGAGTCGAAAAACGCGCGCTCATGATCCTTGAATGGAACATGAAAATACATCTGAATTAGCTTTTCTCTAATGGATCAAAGTTAATGGTGAAAACAAAGCTAACCTTGGATATCAAAGGAATCTTCTTTGGCAACAATCCTCCATACTTTTTCTTGATCGCATTTTCCTACAGTAAATCCCAAACAGTGATGAAGAGAAGAAGGATCATAACTATGATCTCAAAAGTGGTTACCTCTGACTCAGATGATGGCTGTTTATGAATCTCAGCTTCATTCTTGTTATCATTTTGATCAACAGGAGGAGTAGTATCATCAACAAGCTCCTTTCCCTTGACGTCTTCCATAACTTCATTACAAGATACAGGAAACATTCCAGTTCAGACACACAAACACATATAATATCATTTTCACTACAAAACTCAACACCCTAGTACTGATTACAAATAATATTAAAATAAAAAATGTCCACTCTTTTTTTTCAGATGCGAAGCCTATCTATGAAGATCGTGATAACAACACTAAATCACACATGAAGTTTTTCCATTGACAATCGTTCACAACCATACACGACACATGATCAAAACAGAAAGAAAAAAAAAGTTCAATCGGAAAGAGATTACCGAAAGGTGGATGAGGAACTGTTCCGGTTAACCGTGAAGAGATTCCAACGAGAACCGGGTTAGATCGGATCTTGTGAGCTGCACGTTTCACGATGATGATGACGATGCCTCAACTTAACGCAGCTTATTATTCGCTCCGGTTTGGGCCTTCATGGGCCGCATATTCCAATCATATCAAGATTCAATATACAATAAATCATTATTGTTGACCGATAATGGAAAGTGAATGTATATATATGTGCATTATTTGGTTTAACTGTATTTAATACATGATCATAGAAACAATATTTTAAAATTTTAAATTTGGTACACGATTGTTTTATTAAACTCTTTACCTTATAGTTTAATCTTGGCATGATTATGTCAAACGATGTTGTTCAATTTGATAGTGAGAAATAAGTTTTCGGAATATATTTATAACGCCCCGACCGCCCACGGCTAATGGGCCACCCACGCCCGCTCTCTCGGCCCGTGGACCCCATCCCGTTCCAACGGTCGGTTCGTAAATTTCCAAAGCTCGAAATCATTGTTTACTGACCCTGCAATCACCACCCGACCTTTCCCCGTGCTTTGGCCTCACTCACACGGTATCGCGAATCACTTCCCGATAGGTCACCCATCCTTTCACTACTCCAGCATAAGCACGCTTAACCCTGAAGTTCTAAACGGATGTGTGACGGAAAAGGTAAGTGCACTTTGGTGACATAGGTAGCCAAATCAATTCTCTTAAGCCTTTCCACATATCACAACTCGGAATGTTACAATTCACCCCCTCTCAAAGAACGCAACGCCCTCGTTGCGCCCCTGACAGGTCTCAAGACGCCTCTCGGGTCAGAACCGAGATGGCTAACCAGCTCTGATACCACTTATAACGCCCTGACCGCCCACGGCTAATGGGCCACCCACGCCCGCTCTCTCGGTCCGTGGGCCCCATCCCGTTCCAACGGTCGGTTCGTAAATTTCCAAAGCTCGAAATCATTGTTTACTGACCCTGCAATCACCACCCGACCTTTCCCCGTGCTTTGGCCTCACTCACACGGTATCGCGAATCACTTCCCGATAGGTCACCCATCCTTTCACTACTCCAGCATAAGCACGCTTAACCCTGAAGTTCTAAACGGATGTGTGACGGAAAAGGTAAGTGCACTTTGGTGACATAGATAGCCAAATCAATTCTCTTAAGCCTTTCCACATATCACAACTCGGAATGTTACAATATTTTTCATAATCTTATGCATAACCAAAAATAATTAATTATTAGCAAGTTTAAGTTAAATCATAACTTTAGGATTATCTATTAAATATTTCTCTGAAGTGATGACAATTGATCATCTTTGATAGTTTAAGAACAAAATGTTAATAAAGATTTGTATATCTTATCTTAATGTATCATTCCAAACTGTATTAGACTTTCCATTTATTGTTCTCTCTTTTTGTTTTTTGTCTATGAACGTCTGGAAACAGTAACTTTCAAACCATGCGCCATAGATAAGATGGTCATCATCCGATACTTGACAGGATGATCTGGTACCAAATGGAATCTATAGAATCTGCAAAGAATTGCCATTGCCATCTTCATTTGTAGATAAGCTGAATCCTTTCCCAAGCATATCCTTGGTCCAGCCTGCATCACTCATGTTTACATATATATTTTAATAATACATTTGTATGTATGTTTTTATATTTTTTGAGTATACCTGAAATGCTGTGAACTTGAATGGGGAAGCGTTCTGAAAGACTCCATCTTTAAGCCATCTCTCGGGTTTAAACGTGGCTGCATCTGATCCCCAGTTATATTCCATGCGACCCATTGAGTAAGGAACATATGTAACCATCCCTCCTGCTTTTACTTTTGTTCCATTTGGTAATACATCATCTTCTAATACTCCTTTTGGATCCTACAATAACTTAAGTTGTAAGTCCCACTTGTTTTCAAATATTTTGATGGTGTGATACATACCTGAGGAACCGCAGGGTATAGACGAAGTGTCTCTGTTACCACGGCGTGTAAGTAGTGTAGCTTTCCTAATGAATCGTAACTTAACATTCCTGCAAACTGTGTTACCCTCTCGTTGAAGGACTTGTAATCCTCTGTATCGTAATGACACAACGGTGTGTTAGTCTCTTCTGCTTTTTCTCTTTCGAGTTCTTGTAGCTCTGAACAAAGTCTCTCAGCGACATGTTCATGCATCATTGTCATGTATATAGCCCAAGTCAGAGTTGTTGCTGTTGTATCCCTTCCAGCAATAACAAAGTTTAGGACAATATCTCTTAGACTTTTCTCAGTTGATTTGCTATCAGGATCTTCGCTGATCTCAATGAACCTCGAGAGTATATCATGCTTCATCTAGTAGATTTTGAGGAAAAAAAATGTTACTACGTGACAAGTGCATGCATAATCTACATTTTTTTTGTACCTTATTATTGTTGGAAGGAGATTTATGTGCCTCTAATATCTCTGCTTTCCTTTTTCTGATCATCGAATATGTGAAATCATCGACGACTTTTATGCTCTTGCCAAGTAATGCCTCAGAGCCTACGTTAAAGAACTTCTTCAACTTCCAAAGAGGGTCTATGAAACGAAGGGTAACGATTATATTTGCAGTATCGAACGCCTTGGCGAAGCGATTCTCTGGTAGCTCTGGAGCTAATGTCCCTATCTCCACACCAAATCCCACTTTGCATATGGAGTCTAGAGTCATTCTCATCAACAACTCCTGCAGCCAAAAATATATTAAAAAAAGGATATAAAAGAAGAGAACATATACCACATGATTTTAGATGTGACTAGGGCCGGTTCAGGGTACAGCCGGATGAAACATTATAAATAGACGAATGACCCACAAATTGTTGAAACTTTTATAATTAAAATTAACCAAAAATGTTTATGTCCCCATAAGCACTTGGATATAACGGGTGGATTGTTGTTACCTGCATGTCTACTTGTTGGTCTTTGAAAGAAGCTTTGCAAAGGATGGAGAAGAGCTTGAGGCTATAGTCTTTAAACACTACAGTACTGAAGTCTCTGAGATTCTTGGAAGCAAACTCGAAGCTCGCTGTTTTCCTCTGCTTCCTCCATAGCTCACCATCTGAATTGAATATCCCATCTCCCAACAACACTTCCATATACGAATGGTACGTCTCTCCCTTATTACACAAAAACAAAAACATAAATGAGAATGACAACACTGCTTATGACATTGGTAAGAGAGTATTGTTTCTCACCTTTGGATAGTTGGAGAAATTGGTTTTGAGGACGTGCTCTACATTGATGGGATCTGCTATGTATGTATAAGTGGTGAAGGGCATGGGAACCACTACGGTTCTTGAGTCGTAAAGATACTCAACGAGCCAGTCGTGCATTCGGTCAAAGTTAGTCAACTGCTCGATGGCTGCTCCGACCAAAGGCCATGTCTTGGGACCTCTCTTGTTCCTCTGTCCCCATCGGTGCAAGAAGATCCATGATGTCACCATGCAAGCTAGAACTATCCACATAGACATTTTTTTTGTTGAATCTGAAAGTTAAAGACTAAAGATTCATAGAGTTTTTATATCTCTATCTGGTTTGTTTGGTGATCAGCCAAAGCATGTGAGCAATCTACCATTTAGCTACCAATCTTTTTATTGCCCTTTTATAGAATCAATAGTTCACTTCTTTAGTGTGTCTTCTTTCTAAAACCAGTCTGGTCCTCTTGGTTTTCGTAAACCGGTCAAAACTGAAATTAACATGAAAGGCCCACATTTTTATCTCTTATTTTTATGATAAGTTCCTTTCGTTCCATTATCTTTTGAGTCTGCGTAGACCGAATCAAAATGAGGTTTAAAGTACGATGATGACAAGTAACATTCGTTATCTACATAAACTACAAAGATAAGCACCCTGATGCATTGCATCTGGTGTGGCTTTCTTCCACCACACGCCATCGACTTTTTCATCCCAAGTTAACGTCATCTCAATCTCTATTTTTATTATCTTTCTAAAAACAACAGCCATATAGTACCAAGTTTATTTGTTTATTGGTTAGTATAACGTAAATAAACTCCATGACTCCGTTTGAACATGCTGAAGCAACTTAATATTAAATTAAACATATCTTTTCGTTTCACATTCATATGCAAGAAAATATAAAGAATCACATTTGGTTCTTTACTAGTTGATATTTTACAATCTTTCTTTTTACCAATCCGTCTCTAAAACTGAAACATACTAGCCTGTCGATGATGGTTCAAGATCTCGTCCTGGTTAATCTGTAGATCACCGAACCAACCAGACTCGTTCACAATGTTCGGATCAGGACTATGAAGATCGAACGGTGTTAAAATGTGTGAGATGGGTCCCATGTAATCCATTTCTAGCAAATGAGCAAGTGAACACGTTCTAGGAAGCTTCGTCGACGTCATCATCGTTATCTCTTCCTCGTTTCTTCTCTCTGCTTCGTTCTTAACAACTGTTAACGTCTCATCGATTTGCACTTCGTCCATGTAACCCTCTTTCTCATCTAGAAGCTTCCCTGCTCCTAATCTCTTCTTGTATATCCTACATAGTACCCATTCATCCAACTGCCAAGAAAAAAACATTTTAAAAAAAATTATCTTATAAAAGAAAAACATGATTTTGTTTTCTCTGCTTACCCTCATCGAACCGTTACGTTTGGTTGATGCTTTACGTGAATCATTGAGACGGTACTCGTGCATGATCCAGTCAGTTTTGACCCCCTTGGGAGGTCGGCCTTTGTAGAAGACGAGAGCTTTCTTGACACCTACGTTACTAGAACCACTGTGAATAGCTTTGTCTGTACCGGTCGCTTTCCAATAACCGGAAACAGCTGCCCGGTTCGGTCTGACTCCGTTTGGATACTTCCGGTCTCTCGGGCTGAAGAAGTACCACTCATTTTCTCCAAACTCTGTTTTCTCTGTTTACAACAAAAATTCAAGTTAACATCAACGACAAAAGCAATAAATATTAAAATCTGTATTGGAGAAAAGAATAACCGAGTCGAACCGGGTAGCTGCCACGGGTCGAACTTGTAGATATCGACTTCTGGTATGATCGAGGCAGGGCATGGTCTGGACATGGTTTGGTTTTTGAGATAGTAAACAATGAGTTCTTCATCGGTAGGATGAAATCGAAATCCTGGAGGGAGTGTTGGGTTTGGATTCATTTCAATGGTTTTAGAACACCGAGAAGAGTTTAATGAAACAAGAACTGTGTTTTTTTTTGGGGGTTGGTTTAGTGTATGATGTTTTCAAGGTTTATGAAATGTTAGAAAGCCGAGAAGCCTTGGGGTTTATATTGTTGAGTTTTTTTGTCGTTTAGTGTGCGTCACTTGGTTCTTATTGGTTGGTACATTGTGATTTAAATAATAATTGGTTTTTGTCCTTCGAATGTCATATCCATTATCCCTAGTCACATATTTTTGCTTTTTCTTCCATATAAATATAATATTGGGTTTTTTTTTTGTCACGATAATATTGGAATTATATGAAGGGAATTTGTCTAGTAATTCAGAATATAATCACGGTTAAAGAGCTTTAAAGGAATTTGAGTTCTGATAATGTATTTTCACGATAAGCATGTGATCCAAAAGAAAAGAAGAGTTTTAGTATTTGACACTAGATATTTAGTTTGTAGTATAATATTGGTCAGTTTAATCTTTACTTTAAAGGCATTTGGTTTTATAAATTGTAGGTCTCTTGTTTCCAAAAATTTTATTCAGATTTTTATACATTTGAAAATATATATTAAATTTGATTATGAATACACCATTTTTGTATATATTTAATAAATTTACCATTAATAATTCACTTACATAAATTTTTGTATCATAATTAATTAATAAAATTTCATGAAAATCTCAAAATTATCTTTTTGAACAGATTCTTAAAACAGTTTTTTCTAAGAAGGGATTAAGAATCACATGTATAAGTGTATAACAGGCTTGTGTCTATATTTTAAAGCTTAAGTATATATCTATGAAGGGAAAACAAATTAGAACTAGCCAATAGTGTAGAAAATATCTTTAACTTGTGAAGATTCTGAAGGGTCTTCGTCGTATAAAAGAAGAGAGGGCATATAATTGAGTGTGCTTGACCACTGATTTGTTTGGTTGCATTGCATGGCCTCTAATATTTAGTATTTAGGTGAATCTCCATTTCAAACAGAAGTATATTCTTTTGTCCTATTTCCCCTCAAATATGCGTTTCTCATTCTTCTTTATTGCTTTCCCATCCTATCTTTATCTACCCCTATCCATATGATAGAAGCTTAACAATCAAAAGTCATATACAACGTTATTATTATCTGCACTATGTAGTTTATGTAATGACAAAATACACATGAAGATCCTAACATGATGGGGAATAAATAGGTTTCCACATTGTCGATGGATGTTTCAATAAAATTTTTTACCTTCAATCATTATAAATTACTTTTATTTAGTCTAGCATTAGTTATAAAATTGGCTACTAGAGAAAAAAATTCATATTTGTCCAAAAAAAGGAGAAAAAATCATATTTTTATGTATCTGAAAAAAATAAGATAGTAAATCTTATTTGAAAATAATTAATCGTTGGATTTACTCAAGTATATGGGGAAACAATAGATATTTTATCTTGTTTTTTATTGTCAACCTCTTTTATCTTGTTAAATGTTATTTGACATCTCTTAAATATTCTGGTTGATGATTTATAATCTAACTTTTAAATATTCTGGCTGATTAATTATAATTTAATACTAGATTTTTACCCGCACATTCGTGCGGGTAATTTTTCATTTTATAAATTGTAATTTTGAAAAATATGTTAATATACCAATTCAATATTTTTTATATTTTCTTCATATATTACTTCTAATTTAATATAATATAGATTATACTTATATATCTCTAAAAATAGCATAGAATATGTTTATATAATAAAATTTTATTTTTATTTATATTAATATTACATTACTAATTACTAAATTAATGAATGTATTCATCTAAAAATATTTAAAATCTTAGTAAAATCTTGTTAGAATTTTTTATAACAGAAATTGTTATAACTAATTTATTATTAATATCCTAATAATTATTAAAAGTATTAAAATTATTTTATATTTAATAGATTAATGTAATAATCAAATAGATGTAATTGCTGAAATGGACCTAATGTAACTTTTTTATAGTAGATAAAATTGTACTTCTCTTTTAATAGAAAATATTTTAAATTATTTATAATAATAATATAGAATTAGTTACGAAATTTATTTAATTTATTAAATAAAAATATTTAAAAATATTAGTAAGATTCTGTTAGATTTTTCTTAATAGATTTGTTATTTAATATCTTTATAGTTCTTAAGATTTTTAGATATTTTATATATTCAATAAATTAATATAAATAATCAAATATATGTAATTATAAAAATGGACCTATTATGACTTTTTTATGGTAGATAAAAAGTGTACTTCTCTTTTAATAGAGAAGATGATCTTCTATTGTCTCATGGTCTCTTGATTTTATCATAATGATCTTTATTTTTCAGAAACATAACTAATAATCATAGTAATCGGAAAGAGAAGTACTAAACAACTTTTATTACACCAAAAAAGGTACAAAACAATGTGAAGACTACGGATAGGAGTATAGGACGGACCTCGATATCCAAGAAATTCATAGTATTCAGATCCGGATACAGATCCGTGTTTTTCAGATATTTAGATTTTGGATATTCGTCTATACAGTGTGATATTTGTAGGTGTTTAAATTTGGATCCGTAAAATAGTAAAAATAAAATAAAAAAATAAACATTTATACAAAATTTATTAATACATATGAAAAATAAGATTATTAAAATTAAAAAAAAAATATATATATATATATATATAACTAATTATATATATATATATAATATCAAATATAATTATGTATAAAAGTAAACATTTAATATATTTTTAAAATATGGATTCAGATATCTGAACTTAAAATTTAAGATATCTGGATCTGAATTTGGTTTGGATGAATTTTATCCGGATTCGAGTTAGATAAATTTTATCCGGATTCGGGCATCCTAGATATTTTAATTTTAGAACTGATTCAGAACAGATTCGGATCATATCCAGACTCGGAAGAAAAGTCCGAGACCGTGAAGACTGTACTTTGTGGTATTTTGGAAAAGAAACGTGTCACACTATAGGGCTAGAGGGACCACTTTTTATGCTATAGATGACATGGCCTGTTCACGTAAAAAGTCATTAGGGATAAGGATTGTGGAGGGCATACACCCACGCGCCACGGCGGATTAGTAATTTAATATAACTAAAACAATAATTAGATGTCCCTAATTACTCCCTGCTCTTATCTAATAGTGCCATTACCATCCCCTAATTGGATGATTAAATATTTGTTTATTACATTTGTCAAGAGCTCCACAGGCTGAGTTCAGATTGGACACAAGTTTCCAGAAAAAGTTTTGTGTGATTATTGGATTACAAAAAAATGCTTAAGAGCACGATTGATCTGGATCTTTTAAGGTGGAGTTCATAGTTTTTCTAAGAGACGTTTTTTAGATTTTAACTAAGAAAACTTAAAAATTGTCTCTTAAATAAGAATTATAAGAAACGTTTATTAGCGGGAAAAATGTAAAAAAAAAACCAAAATTTACGTTAAGAATCCCAGAACCCGGGTTAATCATGGCCTAAGGATCCTTCCAGCTTGTAGTGGGAAGATGAAAAAAAACAAAATTGCTGACAATTATCAAGATCGGTTTATTTTTAATATAGTGATTAGCTTTGTATAAAACTTCATTCTGCTATATTTCATGGTTTTATTTTGAAACTATAAACATTTTGAAGATTTATTCATATTTGACGAATGACGACAACAGTTTCTCAAGTTTTTATTTTATTTTTCCGTTAGAACCATATAAAGTGAAAGACCGTATTGATAACATCTTTCAAGTAATAATTTGCAAATATTTCCTCTTTCATATTCGAACTAATCGTTGATGATATATGTGAGAGACCTAGAAGATGTGGGTCATTAATTATCTGATGAAATTTGGTTTTTGTTGAGACTGGTTATATATCGGCTCTTTTTGTTAGGACATTTCTTTGCGTTTTGCTTAAAAATCATCAAAATTTGTAGAAGTAAAATCAAAAATAGGGGATTTGCTAGAGCAGGTCCACCAATACATAAAATGATCAACAACATTCTTAAATTTGGCTATCAAGTTTTTACTAATGGTAAATGTTGGAAAAATCATTGCCAGACAGATAAAAATAAATTAAAATCTCCCTAATAAATGGAAGAATAGGCTATTAAGAAAGAAGAGAAATTTCACCCCCTAAAAAGGAAGGGTGAAAACCAAAAGAACACCAATATTAAACAGATGAATTAAGATAAAAAAAAAGAATTAAGATAAATACCCTTATGACTCAATGTATAGTTCATGTTTTTCTTAGGATCGATGCAAAGTTTCAACCCCGTTCTATCTTTCTTGTTTGGTCGACACAGGTCACACAATGAATCGACCGATAGTCTATACACTACACACAGGGAAATCCTCACTTCGGTTCAACCCCATTCTATGAAACGCTTTATATAATTAATTACTATTAAACAGATGATAGAGATTTTGATCATCTGACAAGATTCCTCATTCATCCTATATACATTTTTGAATATCCATGTTAATAAAAAAGACTTGGATACTAAAGAGCCTTTGGAGGAAAAACTTGTTATCCTTCCTTCCTTCTAAAAGCTTTTGAGGTCTTTTTGCATGTGTAAGACAGCCTTATGCAACCACTTATCCAAGATCCATACCCCAAAGCTACACTTCATCTTTTCTAAAGATCTAGCACATACCAAAAAAAACAGAGTAAAATTATCTATGGGTAGAGAGCCTTTACAAAGAGATTATCTCAAACAAGTAGCTGAGATCCGAAAAAAAATTATTTCTGGCAAAACGTTATACAAAAATTTGGTAAACGTACAAAGGAAAAAAATACAAAGAAAATTCCAACTATCTAAAACTCTACATATAAATTATATATAGTTTTATAAAATGTGTTTTGAAACCCGAACATCACAAACATTTATCAACCGATATGGTGGACTAATGGTTAAACAAAAAGATTGATTCTATTGTATTTTTAGATATATGATGGAAGAAATATATTACATTATAAAATTTAAACATATATTAATCTCAAACTAATGATGAGATTTGGAGCCAGATCCAGACCCATCCTCACAAATAACAAAGAAGACGTCATTAACATTTTTCACTAAGTCATCATAATTTTTTGAGTAAATCATGATCAATGTTTTTCAAAAGCTTAAAGAGATTATTTTGTTAATGGATAATCTAAATTTGATATTTTAATCAATTAAAAACCTCCCAAAAAGCTATTTTGCTGACAAGTGCACCTAACTATATTAATACTATAATTTCAAATGGCACATGTACATATATATTGCCAATTAAAAGAATGAATTTTATATGTCACCAAGCGATTTACTTATTACTATATGAGGCATGGGACAAAAAGATGGGATTGAAAAGATAGGATGGTTAGGATGAGATGACGCACACCAAAGCTCTAAATTTAGTATTGGAGCCAATATATAAATGAGTGACGATGATTAATCAAGTCGTCATCATAATCTCTAGCTTCTTTGCCATGCTTTACCAAATCATTTTTCTATTCGCGTGAATTAGAAAAATGAATTGTTTTCTTAAAAGGTTCAAAGAAGAATTTTTTAATGTTAAGACCGAGTTTAATCCAAGTAGGATAACTTAAACATGATGGTCCAAGCATTCAATTAGCGTGTATAATTGACTATAGAAGAACTCAGTTTGAAATGTTGCCAGAAAATCATTATCTTAAAGTATTATGTTAAAAGTTCAACATCGGAAGTGTCATAGAATATGCAATATATATAAGATACATGGCCTAGTCTATTATTTGCCAATTAGGCTTGTGTTCGAAGTATTTGAAATTGATTATTTGATATATTAATTAGGCTAATGGTTCAAAATTGATCTAAATTTTAGCTTTAATATAGTCTATAGCTAAAGTATGAGGATGAAGGATTGATATATTCATTGACTAGAACTTATGCGAATATATAGTTTGGAGATATAGAGGTACAAAACAAACTTTCTAGATGTTTTTATTAGGACACCTAGTAAACTTTTTAATCTATCAGAAAGACCAGTATAGTAAAACGTCTGACTTTACTTGTTTTGTGGAGAGTGATTAGGTTAACCACAACTTTTCTTACGTGAATCCTGCAGGTTTCTAAACAAAAGAGAGTGATAGGAATGGACCAAACCTACTCCTGTGCTATGATTGTACTGAGATCATTTTCTGCTGACACTCAAACGTTTAATTAAAGGTGCATGAGCTAGTTTTGCATTAAATCTGGCTTGGGGTAAAGCAAGGCTTGTAATCTTTGGGATCAAATGCTTCTTTAGAACAAACGTATATTCTATCACATTCAGTGCTTTCTTTCTTTTCTACCAATATCCTGTGGTGGAAACTGCAAGTAATTTTAACTCTCACTGAAGACATGAATAGATTCTGATGGGATGGATAGCTTGTTGTCTTCTTTGCTCTGGAATAACCTGAGCCTACTTCTTGAAACAACTTTCCTATAACATTCTTAGGCATAATGTTCTTAATAATTAGTACCACCAGCTAATTAATATACATACACTGTTGTGCGTTTTAAGAATTGTGGCGGGTTAAGTAAAGTACCACATTTCTACTACTGCAGCGGTAAGCGAGCAAATACCCGATAAGCAAACTAATCCAAAGTACTGATCAAAACAAGACTCTTACGATCCAAAGAACGTGAAAAATCATATAAGACTATATATCTATTATAGAGTTTTTCTATTTTGGAGTTAAAAATATCAAAATAAATCGGAGATGGTCTAATGTATGACCTGAAGGGTTTATGATCTTGATTAACTTGTGAAATGTCTTCAATCTTCAACCAATTTGAAAGGTTTTCTAGAAGTAATTTTGTAAACATTTGGAATTGTAATGCAAACTGTTGTTACCTGTTGTCATTCATGTACAGTTGGCAAAAGATATACGAGATGGGCCCACAGTGAAGCTTACAAAGCAACACGTGTCATGCATACCTGGCAAAAAAAAGGTTATCCTTTTGCTTCCTTCCTTCACGGTTTCGACGGCAACAAAGCATTTTCGAAGCTCTTTATGCGTGAATCCTGTTTTTAGAGAGATTCCAAATCCTCTCATTCCTTTCGTGACGCTTTCATGTAACCCTTAAACGCAGCGTTTTCATTTTGTGTTTAATGATTACGAAGCTAATCCCCCAACGTAATCTGGGTTAATTAGCTCAAAAGATCTTAAAACAACAACAAACATCCTCCTCCGTGTCTGAACCCGTTCTCGTTACAACCATGGACACTGGATTCTCTCGAACGAATCACGAATCCAACATCCAAAAAAAACTCGAGATCGAATCATCATCTCATGAAGATCATCAATTCCACTCGATGAACGCGCTCGAGATTCTAAGAGAAACCGTACGGATTCTCCGGTACAACCTCGTCGCTTTCATGTTAATCTTAACTCTTCTGATCTGTCCCGTCTCCGCGATTCTCTTACCGAACCTCTTAGTCGATCAATCAGTCGTTAATTCACTCACTGTACGTCTCATCTTACTCGCGAAATCCAGCGGCTTACCTCTGTTACCTTTCGTGAGAAACTCGTGTCAGAAATTCTCGGAGACAGCTGTTTCGTCCGCCACGTGTTTCCCTCTCTTCGTAACTCTCTCGCTTTTGTCCAGAGCGGCTGTTGTTTACTCCGTGGATTGCACTTACTCGAGGAGGAAGGTTGTGATCACCAAGTTCTTGGTGATCATGCAGAGACTGTGGAAACGTCTCGTCTTCACTTACTTGTGGGTTTGTGTCGTGATCGTTGTTTGTCTCACTTCCTTCTGCGTGTTCCTCGTCGCCGTGTGTAGCTCACTCTTCGTTCTTGGATTCTCTCCTGATTTTAACGCATACGGTGCTGTTTTAATTGGCTTGGTGTTCTCCGTTGTGTTTGCAAACGTTATTATTATATGCAACACCACGATTGTGATATCGATTCTTGAAGATGTCTCGGGTCCACGTGCGGTTGTGAGAGCGAATGATCTGATCAAAGGGCAGACTCAGGTGGGGTTGTTGATATTTCTCGGGTCGACGATAGGGTTGACTTTTGTGGAAGGGTTGTTTGAGCATAGAGTGAAGATTTTGAGTTATGGAGATGGGTCTTCTAGGATATGGGAAGGTCCACTTCTTGTGGTGATGTATTCGTTTGTTGTGCTTATTGATACAATGATGAGTGCTGTTTTCTACTTTAGTTGCCGGTCTTATAGTATGGAAGCTGTGGAAGCTCTTGAAGCTTCTGGTGGTGGAACTCAGCCGATTATGGAGACCGTGTCCCAAGATTTTCCTCTTCTTTAAGAGTGTCTTTCAGAGTTTCAAACATTTAGTTTCATTCTATTTTCTGGTAATGATTCTATCTCCCTGGCTGTATTTGGTTTCAAACATGTTACATTTGTTTAGTTTCGTTTAGGCTAAAAAATCATTGATTTTAGTAAGCCATTGTGTCTTAGAAAATGGGTTGGTCTTGTATCAATGGAAAGAGGCTAAACTATGCTTCTCCTCCTAGAGAGTGATAAGGTTTAAACCATAACTTTTTTTTACCAAATCATGCAGGTTTCTATACACAAGAGAGGGGCCAAAGCATACTCCAATGATCATTGGTTGCAGGTGATGATTGGTACATTTTAATTGTTTTGAATCTATCCATTGGTAAATTTTTTGTATGAGATATAACTTTGGGGGTTTAAAGAAGGCTTTTCTGTTGTCTTTGTTGCTCTGGAATAACCTGAGACTGATTCTTGAAACAACATATTATCTCCTTGATATCATTTTCTATAACGTTTTTAGCAGAATGTTATTGGGATCACCAGCTTATGTGGAATAAAATGTTGTGTCTCCAGGAGTTGTGGGGGGAGTTAAGCTGCCTCATTTCTACTGTTCCAGGGGTGCGCGCAATACCTGATCAGCAAACAAATCTCACAATTGAGTAGGACTTATTATGTGATTAAATTTTGTTGATTTGGATCTCAAGAGGGTGGAAATATCACAAAATGTTCGTAGTTGATACATTGTAGGCTTAGTTTTTCTTTTTGCTTATACGTTGTAGGCTTAGTTGACTCTGTTTTGGCATAAATCATTTGGATTACTCCTGCAGAGTAAACATGATACTTGTCAACTGGAGCTGCGATCCTAACCGAACTTGAACTAAAATCCCGGACACAATCTGATACCTGAATTGATGGAGTATTTTAAGGTGTATGGGTGTAAATTTGAATCCAAATCTGAATAGAACTGAAAAAAAATCTAAAATTAAATATCTTAGCTAGTATTAAAAATTAGGTTTTGAAAATTTAAATAAATAATTCAAATATTTAATTTAATTTAATTTTTATTTTTCTGTGATATTTAACATTACTCGAATTTAAAATATTATTAATTGAATTTAAATGAAGCCAAATTTAAAACTATTATTCAAAGTATTATTAGTTGAATCGGTGTGAACATATACAAGACTCCAAAGATTTGAAATAGATTACTTTGAGGTCATATTATAGGTGTAATCTGAACCTAATTCGAATTTGAATGAAACCAAAAAAAAAAAATTGAAACTGAATATCTATGTTATTATCAAAAATTAGTTAGTAAAAGTTTAAGTTAATACTTCAAATATTTAATTTTATGTTTATTTTTATGATATTTAAAATACTTGAACTCGAAAATTAATGGAATTTAAATAAAATCGGATCCAAAATAGATCTTATAAAAAGGTTTAAAAACTTTTCAAAAGTATTGTTAGTTGAAGAACATATAGGAAGCCATAACTGTGGTTTAGAAAGCTAAATCCGAAAACTCAATGGATACCTAAACACGTGTCCAAGTAAAGTTAGCACGCAGTACCCGAAGAAAAATGAGAAGACCGGTTTTAGTTGGTTAAAGGCCCATACTACTGCCAAAGTATGCGGTTTTACCGCCACACTGGAGCATACGTAGCAACACGTGTCACTCTCTGGTGGGCCAAATCAATGGTCAAAACCCGTATCTATGATTTGCTTTTCCTTCCATCGTTTTCGGCCGCAACAAGATCTATCATTCAACAACACGCTACCCATCCAAAATACGCCACGTGGCCCGCAGAAGAATCCAACGGCTGTAAAAGACTGATAACCTCTTTAAAGCATGGTTTCAGCTGCAGACGATCTCCATACTAGTGTCAAGTCGGCGTTTCAAGTTCCGACGCCTCCCCTTCGTCAATGTCGTAACTCACAAACTTGCAGAGAGAAGCTTCTCATCAATCTCGCGGTTACTTCTTTATCAAGGTAAGTCTCGTGCTATCTATATCACCAAGTTTCTGCTCAAATGTCTCATTAGTTCTCCTCTGTGAGATAAGATCGAGTAAAGAAAATGAAGTTCGGAAAGATATTCAAGAAGCAAATGGTGCCAGAGTGGGTAGAAGCATACATGGACTACAATGGCTTGAAGAGAGTTCTCAAACAGATACGTAGCTACAAACACCGCAAGCTAACTAGAGTAGCCTCGAGAGTCTCTCAGCAAGCAGAAGCGTTGCACCGTTCGTTTAGTGGCCTTTCGTTCCATCACAGGCACAGTGAACAACAACATGGAGGTGATATTGAGGACCAAGTTATAAAAGTTGACACGGTGCAGCAAGATGATTCTCGTAAGCTCTACGAGACGAAGTTTCTAAAAAAGTCTGAAGAAGGTGGTGAGTTTGAAGAGTCTTTCTTCAAGAAGCTCGATGAGAATCTGAACAAAGTTAACAGATTTTACCTGGAGAAAGTGGAGGAAGTGCTTGAGGAAGCTGCTTTGCTTGATAAACAAATGGATGCACTGATAGCGTTGCGTGTTAAAGTGCAGAAGCCTGATGGAAGTAACGTGAATTTGGAGAAGCATCCTTCTGATAAGGTTGTTGTGGATACGTCAGATGATAACACAACGAGAACACCTGGTGAGCAAAGCATATTATATAGCAAGAATGTTTGTTTTATCAGAAGCTTAGTTTTTGAGATATTTGCAGGTAGTGAAAACACAGATATGGTGCATGGTATTGAAAGAACTAGCATTCCAGAAGAAGAGGCCTCTCATATAGTGACTGACATTGTCCCGGTCTCTGGTGCCAATGGGAACGAGGAGGAAGATGGTACTGGTGATAAGAAGGACCTCCATGAAATACTGGAGCGTGTGAAGATGAATGATGCGCTTGAATCTCCCATATCTACACTGAAAGGGTTCTTCGGAGATTCTAAAGATGATGAACCAATCTCCAAGAAAGGGTTAAAGAAAGCAGAGGAACAGTTGAAGCTTGTTTTTAGTGAGTTCTATCAGAAACTCCGACGTCTCAAGGAGTACAGGTCAGAGCCAAAGCTCAGTTTCGCAAGCAATCTTTCTTTATATTGCGTTGCTATTTATATGTCTGTCTTTTGTATATTTTCAATCAGTTTCATGAATCTTCTGGCGTTTTCAAAGATTATGAAGAAGTATGAGAAGGTAATATAAGATGTTCTTTCTATATTCATATGAGCAATGTATTCATATCCATGGTTTAATGTGTAGATTGCTTCAAGGAATGCGTCCAGGAACTACATGAAAACTGTGGATAACTCACTGATTGGGAGTTCTGATGAGGTTTGTGGGAGTGTTTCAGACTTAAAAGTAGTTTTCTTTTGTGTTCTTACATCAATTTGTTTCTGTTTACTATGTTTTGCTTTAGGTTAACAGGCTCCTGGAGAGAGTAGAGGTAACTTTCGTTAAGCACTTTTCAAGTGGAAACCGAAGACAAGGCATGAAGTGTCTAAGGCCAAAAGTTAAAAGAGAAAGGCACCGAGTTACATTCTTCTCTGGTTAGGGCAAATCTAAGATAGAAAGAGCAAAAGATTTCAGTGATGTTATGTTCCTTCACTGATAGATTCTTCTTCTAACTTCTCACAGGTTTCTTTTCTGGTTGCTCAATTGCACTTATAGTTGCTGTTGTTTTCAAGATAGAAAGTAGAAAGCTCATGGAGAAGGACTACGGTACTGCATACATGGCGAATATTATCCCTCTTTACAGGCAATCAACATATTGATCCTAATCAATGACTCAGAACATGTGCCTTGTGAACTCTCATTGTCTAACACTCACAAATATTTCATGTCCTGCAGCTTATTTGGATACATCATTCTTCATATGCTCATGTACTCAGCGAATATATACTTCTGGAGGCTCTATAGAGTCAACTACACCTTCATCTTTGGTTTTAAGCAGGGAACTGAGTTAAGTTACAGAGAAGTGTTCCTGGTAAGCACCGGTCTTGCCGTGCTTGCTTTCATCTGCTTCCTGCTAAATTTGCAGTTTGATATGGACTGGAAGATGAAAGATAATAACACTCTCCCTGAGGTTATTCCTTTGGGTTTAGTCACTGTAAGATATGTTTCCACTATTTACATTTTGTGCACTCGTTTGATTAACTTTTGATAACATTGAACAATTGTTTGTGTTTGCAGATTGTTCTTTTTATACTCTTTTGTCCTTTCAACATCATCTACCGCTCAAGTCGAGTGTTCTTCCTTCGATCACTGCTTCACTGTGCTTGTGCTCCTCTCTACGAGGTGATTGTTTCAAAATGTCATATAAATATGTATGTACCAGTCGCTAAAACCAAGAACTGCAAAGATCTTATGTTGATGTTGTTGTGTTTTCATCATTATAGGTTACACTTCCAGATTTTTTCTTGGCCGACCACCTAACTAGTCAGGTTTGGTAATAGTACTGTGCATTACTTTGTTTTGGCTATAAACGAATAAGATTGAGTAAAATGGTGCTGTTATTTGTTTTGGTGAGTTCAGGTACAAGCTATAAGGAGTTTGGAGCTATTCATTTGCTACTATGGCTTAGGAGAATACTTGCAGAGGCAAGAAAAGTGTCATAGTCATGGTGTTTACAATGCCTTCTACTTTGTCGTTGCTGTTATACCTTACTGGCTCCGCTTCCTCCAGGTAATCATCACAGTATTCAATCTCTTGCACACCAATTCTGTGACACACATATATATATATATCGTTTCTTTTGCAGTGCATACGAAGGTTATGCGAAGAAAAAGATTCAGTACACGGATACAATGCTCTGAAATACATGCTGACAATCATTGCAGTCATCATAAGAACAGCTTTTGAACTGAAGAAGGGACGAAACTGGATGATACTGGCTCTTGTAAGCTCAGGTGTTGCGATATCTATGAACACATTCTGGGACATTGTTATAGACTGGGGACTCCTCCGTAGGCATTCCAAGAACCCATTCCTGAGAGACAAACTACTTGTCCCTCACAAAAGCGTCTATTTTGCAGCCATGGTAACCAACTAACTAACACTATATAACATCAGAGAATCATATCTGATAAAGAGTCTTTCGTTGAATAGGATTTGAGTTTTTTTGGCAGGGAGTGAATGTGATTCTAAGAGTGGCATGGATGCAGCTGGTTCTTGAGTTCAACTTGAAGTCCCTTCACAAAGTCGCTGTATCAACCATTATCTCATGTTTAGAGATTGTTCGTCGGGGAATCTGGAGCTTCTTCAGGTACATATACAATTTTCTGTTCACACAAAAAAAGGGTCCAACTTTTATATGAATGTAATGTGGTGTTAACTTTTCAGGTTGGAGAATGAGCACTTGAACAATGTGGGCAAGTACAGAGCATTCAAGTCTGTTCCACATCCTTTCCATTACTATGACGATGATGAAACCGATGACAAAGACGATTGATCAGCTATCACATAACACTATCTGATTCACTGCCAATAATATAAAAAGATTATATTTCTTTTTCTAATCAATGTGTAAAGACCGTATATATACATGAATCCAATGGAAAAAAAAAATAGAAAGCAAGATCATATACTATATATAACATAGACGAAGATTGTAACATTGTTTAAAACTGATCAAGATACTTCTTTAAGGTTAAACTTTGACCTAATAGAGAAAGACGTGTAACACAATTTAGAAGTGTACTAGACAAAAATAAACCCTAAACAGAGAATCCAGAACGTTGATCATATGCTCTTCTTCTATCTTCGTGTGTCAACTCGTCAATGCCACGGCTAACCAGATCATAGACTTGCAAAGCCGCCTTGAAGTCCATGGCTTCGCCGTTCAACAACTCGAGTATCTTCAAGCTCTGCCTCTCAATTGTTCTCGCAACCGACTTGGAAGATAACCCGCGTTTGATATCCAATACAGCGTACCAGTCAGGCTCTCCTGTGACCGTAACATTGTTAGCCGCCGTGAGAAGGATTCTATAAGCAGTGATGTGCGCGTAAGGCTCAGGAGCGTCAGGGTTCGCTAGGGAGACAGAGACTGCGCATCGTAACGCAAGTTCTAGGTTTCCTTTCTCAAAATTCTCTTCACAGTAACGAAGCACTTCCTGAATCTTTTTCGACATTATCTCAGCTTCTCTTAATTTTTTTCTACAGTAAAGAATACATGAATGATCACTGACGCGGTTCAGGTAGTTCTATTTATAGATGATGTAAGTTTCCTTTTTTAGTTACTGATAAAAGGAATCTTCTAACTTTTTTCCCCTTTCACAAAAAGGAAATTTATGTTGAGGCGTTAGGACCACATTAAGATATACCAAACCGGTCTGCTGAGAAAACCCTAATAATTTGAACCGGTTTAAATATTTTGGAATTGGAAAATAAACTCATGTGGTCATGTATCTTGACCAGTGAGATACTTACACGAATAAATGTGTTCGTCTCTAGTAATAAAATCGACCACATTAGTCTATACCAAACCGGGTCTACTGAGGAGAACCGAATAATTTCGGACCAATATTCTGGAGCCGAAACCAAACTTATGTGTCGTAACCAATGAGATACTCACACGTGTTTGGTAACCTGTGTTCGTGTCCAAGGAAAAAAATAAAACCGACGGGCGACGACGAAGGAAAGATTCAGATTATCTTTCGAAGATGTTTCTCCGGTCGCAGAAGCTATGGACGGTGGTTCTGATTCTAGTGATTGGATCGCGTGTTGCACGCTCGCTGCACTTCGATCTGCACTCTGGTCGGACAAAGTGTATAGCGGAAGACATCAAGAGCAATTCCATGACTGTCGGAAAGTACAGCGTCGATAACCCTCACGAAGGCCATGATTTGCCTCAATCTCACAAGATCTCCGTCAAGGTAACGCAGATCTGTCTGATTTTTGAACCTATCTTGTGGATTTTGTTTGTGGGGAGATCTGATTTAGCATGATTGCGTTTCTGATGAAGGTAACGTCAAGCTCCGGGAACGCGTACCATCACGCGGATCAAGTGGCGACTGGGCAATTCGCGTTCTCTGCAGTGGAAGCAGGGGACTACATGGCTTGTTTCACTGCCGTTGATCATAAGCCTGAGGTGACTCTTAGTATTGATTTTGAGTGGAGGACCGGTGTTCAATCCAAGAGCTGGGCTACTGTTGCCAAGAAGAGCCAAGTCGAAGTAAGCTCAACTTTTATAAAGTTTTAATACTATGGATGAGATGGTGTTAGGATAGTTAATCAGAACCATGCGTGTTCTTATGCCTTTGTGTTTTGTGGCAGACAATGGAATTTGATGTAAAGAGTCTTCTTGATACTGTGAACTCGATTCATGAAGAGATGTTTTATCTTAGAGAAAGGTAAAGACTTGGACTTTGTATCATTCTAAGTTTGTTTAATTGGTGTAATGCTATTGACTTATGGTGTCTCCTCAGGGAAGAGGAAATGCAAGATTTGAACCGGTCTACAAACACTAAAATGGCATGGTTGAGTTTGCTCTCTTTATTTGTCTGCATAGGAGTGGCGGCAATGCAGTTTTTACACTTGAAGACGTTTTTCGAGAAGAAGAAAGTCATCTAAGGTTCTAGGCAAAACAATCTACTCTTCTTTTGGGTGTTGTATATTAGTTCAATGTCTGCTGCAAGCATGTTCTCTTGAGACTTAGAAACTTTTGATTTATGTGGGCAGTATTGTCTCTTTTTCGTGGAGATGGGTTTAGTCTTTTCGTTTAGATTTGTTGGTCCTCAATGATGGTTTAAACTATAGAAAGTGTGCATCCTCAGTTTCAGACAGCAGAGAGTGAAACAGAGAGGACATGTACACATTCCGATAATTATATGTAAACATGTCATAGCACATTGTGGGGGATACAAGTACAAATAATCTTAACCACAAATGGTTGAGTAGATTAGTGGGAATGTTTGAAAGAAATGATGAGGATGATTGCTGAGAATTAGAGCAACGATCACTGAAGTGATGTTCCATTTGTTCCTCATCATTCTTCTTGACATGGCCGTCTTGCTCTTGTCAATCGCCTCATCCACACCATGAAGCTGCTGCAATCATCTGGACGAGAAAGTTAAAATGCACCCCAGTAAACATTCTTGGCCTTTATAGTTTGATACTAAAGTTGGAACAGAATAATTTTCTGACAAACTTAGTAGACAAACAGAGAATATCATAAGTTAAATATTATTTTGCAAAAATATACATTATTAAAAATATATTAACATTTGATTTTACATTTTATTAATTATTGTTTAGTGTTTAGTGTTAAAGGAATGAAGTTGAGTTTTTAAATTTTTTATAAATATTTAAACAAAATAATTAAGTATATTTTTATCAAAAAATTAAGGTATTTTGCAAATGTTATTTACTAAAAGTAAATTTACAAAGTGGTATCAAACTTCTGGTATAATTACAATTTCTTCTTTAAAAACATACTCAAAAACGTAGCGTTTCGGTCTTCTGTCTAATTTATACGTCAAAAAAAGGAATATTTAAGGATATACGAACATGTCTAATGTCGAATTATTACCGTGCATACGATTTTATAATAGCGATTGCTTCATCGACAGATGTAGCCAAACCGTTGACTATTTTCAAATGTACAATACTACCCTTCAAGAGTCCTACAAGCATAAAAAATCATCACAAGCACACTGAGGGCATTTCGGGAAATATGTGTAATAAACAAAATGATGGCAGCGAGGAGGGAAGGTACAAATCTGAACGAAGTCTGTTGATAACATTTTTATATAAACGCGTGGTAATCGTGTTCTTGACCGTCCATTTCATTCATGCAATTGATTTAACTTAAGAAAAAAAATCTTCTTTGTTTTTATTTTGCTTCTGCTTTCTTATTACATATATGGGCAAATAAATACTACAATTTGTGGATTTTCAGTTTCTCTTGCGTTTTGCTCCCATCACTGACCTTTTGACGTTTTCAAACGCGTCTCTGGGATTCGTTTTTAGCGGTCTCAGACGCAAGCTCAGGTATGTTTAATCATTGATCCCACGATTTGAATCAGATTTCAAATTGGTTCTTTAGTACTTTTGATTTCGCGTCACTCATGACAAATTTTATCCCTGATTAGAGAAGGGAGAAAAAAATAATAATAATGTAGAATCTGTGCTTTGTGTTTTGAATCTGAGCTTATGTAGTCTTTTAACTTCGGGTGTGTGTTCTTTTTGGTTGGATTATTGTTCAAAGATTCAACCACGAGTTGACCTAGTGGTTAAAACTTGTGAACTAGCTAGTAGTATGGATCTTAGAGATTTATAGGTTCAAGTCGTGTTGGGAGGTGATGAGCAGGCAGCTCTTGAAAAAATTTATATATACATAAGTCTCTAAAAAAAAATTTAGGCTCCTAAATTCATTAAAAAAAAAAATTTAGTTGAAATCGTCTTACACCCCCTAAATCTTAGGTCCGGCCCTGCATATGAGAACTAAAATTATATAGTTTGGGGTTTAAGCATGGTCTCTTGGCTTCTCATTTGATTTATTGAGCAGTTTCTCGATTACACAGCAGCTCTGAGATATTGAAATCGACCTGAAAAAAGATGCTTGTGTCTGCACTTCTTATGTCCGTTGGGATAAACTCCTGCCTTTGTGTACTGCTCTTCATACTCTACTCTATCCTGAGGAAGCAGCCACACAACTATGAAGTTTTTTTACCTCGCCGGCTCGTGGCAGGGACCTCTAAAAGAAGACGTAACAAAGTTGCAAGGTACATCCCTTCTGTTCGTTGGATTTGGAAATCATGGAAGCCATCTGAAAAAGAACTCATGGAATCTTCTGGCTTGGACGGCGTTGTGTTTATGAGAATGATTACTTTCAGGTAAACTCCCATCTTTGTATTCCATAGTTTTATATAATGCAATTGGTAATGATTTATCTTCTTCTGCAGTTTGAAAGTGTTCTTGTTTGCTGGGATCATTGGTGTTTTTGTTATCTTGCCTGTCAACGTCTTCGGAGATCAACTTACACAGATTAACTATTCTGACTGGTCATCCAATTCCTTGGATATTTTCTCTGTTGTTAACCTCAAAACACGCTCACCATGGTAAAACCTCAAAAACTCTTTTTTAGTATTATTATGGCTCGAGTTTATTACCCAGCTGAGTTTCAACTCATGTCTCAGTTCCCAAAAATGTCATTAGGTTCTTGCAATTAATGCTCTTTTTTTGGTTGCTTGCAGGCTATGGGTTCACTTTGGAGCTATATATCTTGTGACTGCTTTTGTCTGCTGTCTTCTTTATTTGGTAAGGGAGTTTCTTTCCATTTTAATCAATACCAAACTTGTCTTACTGATGACTCTTTCGAATATTGTCACTGCTATGGTTTTTCTTTGACAGGAATTTAGATATATTGGCTTGAAAAGGATAGAGCATTTCCATTCATCCAAACCTCAGCCACAACAGTTCACCATCTTGGTTCGTAATATCCCTTTTTCTGATGGAAACACGGTGAGCGACACTGTTGATAGGTTCTTTAGAGAAAATCATTTCTCTACTTACCTGTCTCATGTGGTTGTCCATCGAACAAGCAAGCTTCGAAGCATCGTTGTAAGTCCTGAAACACCTAATCTGCCTTCCATTACATAAATATATCTTTGTATCTGCTTGCTACGGTGGCCTGTGTTACAACCTTATCTCTTGGTTACGCTTCTTTTTCAACTCTGCCTCTTGCAGGATAATGCCAAGAAGTTATATAAAAAAGTTCATGATAAGAAGGCAGATCCTCATCGGGTTAAAAAGACGCCAATGAGATTCTTCAGTCGCAAGGACACTCCTGAGGGTCACTATGAGAAAGTGTTACAGGAATTGGAACACAACATACGATTGGGGCAAGCTGAAGTTTCATCACCTGGAAAAGTATGCCTTAGATAGTTTCCTTGGATTTGGAATCAAGATATTAGTTGCTTGCATACTACATTCCTTCTCATGATTTGCATATTCCTCTCATGGTGTAGGAAGTTCGAGCTGCTTTTGTATCATTCAAGTCTCGTTACGGTGCTGCAATGGCTCTCCACATGCCACAATCAGTCAACCCCACTTACTGGCTCACAGAACCAGCACCAGAACCTCATGATGTCCACTGGCCTTTCTTCTCTGCATCATTTATGCAGAAATGGCTTTCTAAGATTGTGATTGCCTTCGCTTGTCTCCTCCTTACTATCTTGTTTCTTGTTCCAGTCGTACTTGTCCAAGGTCTCACCAACCTTTCTGCACTAGAATACTTCTTCCCGTTCCTGACATTGATTCTATCAATGTACGTTAAGGTTTTCCATTCCCATTACATTTAGAAAATACTTTAAGCTCACTATGCTAAACGTTAGTTATATCTTTGTTGCAGGAAAATTGTAAGTGAAATCATAACCGGGTACCTTCCAAGTCTTATACTTCAGACATCTCTGAAAATAGTACCACCCATCATGGAGTTTCTTTCTTCTTTCCAAGGGCACATTTGCCATAGCGACATACAAAAGAGTGCTTGCAACAAAGTGATCTGGTTCACAATATGGAATGTGTTCTTCGCAACTGTTTTCTCTGGCTCAGCCTTCTACAAGCTCTCTGTAATTCTCGATCCAAAGGAAATTCTTTTCAAGTTGGCTGTGGCTGTTCCAGCTCAGGTTAAAAAAAAAACTTCTCCCACCATTTATTGGAACACACAATGGTCACAACTTCACTTCATCATATGTTGCAGGCATCATTTTTCATCGCCTATGTCGTGACAACAGGATGGACAGATACTCTTACTGAACTCTTCCGTGTAGTTCCATTCATGGTCAGTTACGTAAAAAGATCACTCGAACCAACAGAAGAAGAATTTGAAGTCCCGCCAATGCGGTACCACAGAGACACCCCAAGAGTTCTCTTCTTCGGGCTACTTGGGATTACTTACTTCTTCTTGGCTCCATTGATTCTCCCTTTCATCTTTCTCTACTTTATCCTTGCGTACATCATTTACCGGAACCAGGTATGTATAACACACATCTTATACTCCTCTTTCGATTCCTCCTTCTATTAGAACTAAGCACTCCATTGCGTTTTTTTCTGGATGCAGTTTATAAACGTGTACGAGCCAAAGTATGAAACAGGAGGGATGTTTTGGCCAATGATACACTATACAATGATATTCTCTCTTGTACTCATGCACGGAATCGCAATCGGTTTATTTGCACTCAAGAAGATGGAACTAGCCACATACTTGCTTGTCCCTCTTCCGGTTTTCACTCTTCTCTTCAACGAGTTCTGTCGTAAACGCTTCATGCCTATATTCACCGCCTATCCCGCCGAGGTATAAACTCAAAATGGAATTACAATAACGTAAATGGAATTAACTCTGTGTGTGTGTGTGTTTTGTGTGGCTCTTTAGGTGTTGACAAAGAGAGACAGGGAAGATCAAAACGATGCAAGAATGGGTGAGTTTTACCATAACTTGGTAAGTGCGTACCAAGATCCAGCTCTGCGCCCACTTCGATTCTCAGGAAGCAGAAACGATAGCCTCACTAGTCCTCTTCTCTCTTCTACTTCGAGTGAGGTCTAATTTCTCTTCTATATAACTTTCCTTTGTAAACACTTGTGCATATATACTTCATGTATACCTCAAAACTTTAGCAATTTATATCGAAACTCGATATCAATTTACTTTAGTGATTTTATTTGTAAATCTTTACAGAACCAAACATGAGATTTCGTAGTTTATATTATAAACGAGTTGTTTATTTTAATTATTTTGTTTGCTGGAAGTAGTAGACACTATTATGAGAATCAAGAGCTCATGCAACAGCATTGATCATGTCTCTTTCAGAACATCTCCACTTCTCATTTTTTATAAGGTGTAATCTCGATCGTGAATTATAAGCCACGGGAGGAGGTTTGCAAGAATTTGAGATACAACATATGGATGTGCAACTTGACATTCTTATCATGATTTTTTTTAAAAAAACAAGATTTTTCCTCACAAAACAAGAATCAATCCCTAAAAAGATCATGTTCAAACTGTTCTCATTACCTTAAAATATTATAAATCTTCAGAATCCACAACTCTTTCTGATGATTCTCCTAAGAGCTATTGGCAGACACTGTAAGAGCCCCTTTAAACATTTGTTTAAGATTGTTGACATTTCTTGATCGATCCATTTGAATGTGACCACAGCATTATGTATACTCTCAACCCTTAAGAGCTCAAAACTTATTATACTTTTTCATCTTGACTTGTGGATGTTTCTAGAAGGAACCTGATCACTGTCTTCTCCACCAGATGCATCGTAGCCATCACTTGTAGACCTTGACAATGGCATCATCATCATCATCATTGACTGTTGTTGCTGTTGTTGTTGTTGTTGTCCTCTCTGTTGACTCATCAGACCAACAGCTGAAGAAAACCCATTGAGCTGCGCTGAATCCTCTGCTTCAGAGGAAACTCTAAAAGGTTGAATGTCATGCGAGTCTAAGCTGCTCTCTGGTGAAGATGTTACCATAACACCACCTGATCCCGACATTGCACGGCTTGTCTGAAACGCGCTTCTTGCTTCTAGCTGAAGAGGACCTAGCCCTGAGCTAGTTGATGTCTCCATAGCTGCTCTTGTCTGAACATTCATTAACGGTTCTAGAGGCAACTCTGCTGGTAACCGTATGCGCTTAGATTGCCTTCTCTGATGCTTCCCGTTACTATTAACAGCTTCAAATTTTGCTGGGAACTTTCTACGGCCGCTGCTTCCGAAGCTGCTGCTTGCTTCTAACCCAACAAAGGGGTTTTCCCGTCTGGCTACAGGCTTGATTATTTTGGACTTCTTTCTTGCTTCTGCTGCTACCTTTGAAACTTCTTCTGCATTGAGACGCGCTAGAGTCCATGGACTGATCTTCACAGGTTGGGTCTTCTTCTTGACACGTTCTTCAACCACTGACTTCTTCCCATATGAACTCACAGACGCATTCTCTGGAGGTACTACATCAAACTGCACACAGAAACACTCTCACACAACACACATTAGAGCACATTATACTATACACGGTACAAGAAAAAATGTTGAATAGGGCGGTGAAGAAGCAGGATACCTGATCCTCAAGAAACAACCGTGGTGGGGTGCACCAAGCTCCGCGATGAAATGTATTGAAGGAGCTTGCACTGCTTAGTCCAGTGAATGAGCTGATCATTGACATTTGAGGGCTTTGTTGACCACCACCAGCTTCTAGCTCTTGCTCTTGTTCCCTAAGTGCAACTATGTAGTCGTATGTACTGATTCCCTGTTACAGAAAATTCATTTAGTCCAGTCTGATAACTAAAAGAGCAAGTCTTGGCATGTACTTGAGGCATTGGAAACAACCTTTTTAATGAGAAGAATGTGGAAGAAGAAAAGCTGAGCAAGCGGTAGCGTTGCCAGCATTGCTAATAGAGTGCAAACTGCCTGCAAGAGAAAGAAGCCTTTATATCTTGCAATGAGCAGTCAATAGGAGAAGAAATCAACTGTATAAGAAAATAACTTACAACGACTATAACAAATGGAACTAGTGAAAAGCTGCTTCCCAACTTTAAGGAAATCTCTGCACTGAACTGGTTCTTGCGGAGTACACATAATACCAGCACAAAAATCCCAGTTGACCATTGCATTATGAGCTGCAAGATCAATCCCCAATCGGAACAAACAGAGTTTATGCTGTTAGTTATACATTTCACTTGAAGTACAACAACCAACTCTTTGTTTCATCAGCCAAAAGAAGAACAATTTAGAACACATCAAGGCAAAGAATGCCAGAAGAAAAAAAGAATATAACGGAAGTCATGAAAGATCAGCGCAACCTTACCAAGAAAATAGCTGATATCATGAGGCTGAAGAACTTTCGGTAATTCCGCTTGCCAATACAGTTGTTTAGCCACTACACACACAAGTCCATAAGCAAAAGAAGATAAGAAATGTAAATAAGAATGAAGGGTTGAATTCAGACAAATCTTTTCATTACCCTGCAGTGATGATCAAAACGGTCTACACACTTGTCACAAACCCTGCAATGCTTGCTGTATTTGAAGACCTGGAAAAAGATATACAATATCCAGAATAATAAGTCCTTAGCATGTTCAGAGCATTCTTGGAGAAGTAATAATACAACAAGTCTGCGGTTTCAAATGTTTCTCGCACCTCAACTTCACATAGACTGCAATAAAACATCCCATCCTCACTCATCTGCTGCTCAGAAGATTCATCTCTTCCACTGCAACAACCACAAATCAATGCACAAGGGGAGCAAAGCACACGCAGGAGACAAGATCTTTGTGATGACTCCAATTTCTTATTAGTTCCATTTTCTTGATCCTGTACACATGTGCTGTCATGAGACTTAGCACCACCTATAGCTGACCCACAACCATCTTTTGTGCCCTTTGATTGAGGAAATTTCCCTTTTTCAGGAACTTTCAGGTACTTCTTTGACCGGAAAACTCCACGGTCTGCAGGATCTGAAGCCGCACACCATATATACAGTCCAACCACACACGTAATCTGGCAAGAAAATGTCACTGACTTAATCTCTCAGCAAATACCAACTCATCAAATGTCTACCTAAGGGTTAAAATAAGATGAATGTAATGATGATACCACACTGTATGCAAAGGACTGAACTTTAATAATGACAGACACAAGAATGGAATCAGTTGCAACTAGTTTAATCGATCATATAATTGATCAAGTTAAAAGAAGAAACGTGAGATCGATGTTTCAACTATAGACTTAAAATCAAGAAGTGTCTAGAGCTAACTTGACCATTTTTTAAGCTCTTGATGGAACCAGATCAGGATCCAACTAGAAGGAATATAAAATCCAATTTCCCTAATTAGCTATATAAGTAACAAAAACTTCACAAGGCATCTTAGATTGTGTAACCAATGGTCTATGTACTTTCCGTAAATAGAAAGACAACACATAAAAGGCCAACAAGTACACAACTTTGACCTCTTATGCTTCAGTGTTAATTGATCTATGGAGCAGAAAATAGAATCCTAAAGCAGATTTGATAATCAGAAGGCAAAGCAAACAGATTTAGCTTACCAGAGGAGTATAAATGCCCATCGCAATGTACTGATGAATCTTGCTCCCAACGAATGGAGCAAAGAAGACGTAGAAAGCAAACCCAAGAGCCAAGAACACAGCAACAGCCACCACCTAACAAGAAAGTTTCAAACTTTCACCTCAATAATCAAAACCCTCCAAAGAAATCTCAGTTAGAATAAGAAGAAGTCTGAAGATTTGAAGTAACCTGAAGAGGATGGTAAGGAAGTTGCCATCCATGTTTCCTCATTTTTCGTCTAGAATGCTGCAAAATCCAGATGTAGATCGAAGTGAGTCAAGTCAAATAAACAGAAAAACTTTCCCTTTCTCCACTCATCTTCTCCAAAAAGCCAACATTTTTCTTCTTTCACGGACTCTCTCTCTCTCACTAAAGTAACAAGAGACTCAAACCAAAGGGAAGAAGAAGAAGAGTAGAGAGGAAGACATTTGACCACTGGGTGAAAAAGTAAAAATATCAAATAGAAACAAAAAGAAATAAAGTGAAACTCTTTGTTTGTGGTTTCTCTGATTCTCTATGTGCCTTCTGTGTAAAGCTTTGAGCTTTGGTGCAGAGATCTAAAGAACCCACCACCATGGAAGAGAGAGATAGAGGGAAAAAGAGTTATAATTAAGAGATGAAAAGCAGTTACCTTTTCTCCAAGGCCAAATCATGTGTCACACTCTTGTTGCTGGCAAATCCAGTAACACTTGTTTTCTTCTTTCTTTCTCCTTTTATTAATATATACTCATCACTCTCTCACTTCCCCTGTTTTTTTCTTTATTTTTTACTTTTTACCCACTGATCTTCTTATCTTTTATGTTTTTACCCCAGTACTTTTCTTCTTCTTTTGTAGTGATCAAATGAGCATGATTGTGATTAGGTAAAGCCTAATGTTTGACATAAAAATGTCCCTCTTCAATCTAAATTATTACAAATGTGTCTTTGTGTATTTAATTACTGAAGGTCACATTCAATGTTTGTACCCAAAAGACTTTATTAGTGTCTTAAATGTTTGTCTTCCAAACTGGTAGCTACTCTGCCCACTTTACAGTGGTTAAAAGAATCAAGCCTGTTTGGTTAAAGAGAATTTCAATTCTAAATAAGTAAACTTATAATTAAACATGTAAATGGAGGAATATTATTTAAGTAGCTCCCATATTTTTCATATTAGAGGCCTGATAAAATGGAGAGTGACAGAACATAGCAACCAAGAAAGCGACGGTCTGGTAAAGATAAATAAATATGGAATATATTTTTCCCTTTTATTTTAAATTTATGGTTTTGGGTTTAAATTTTTGGAAGTTTTGGCAGCTCGTATGTCTCTTCTTATGGCCTTCTCTTGTCAGAAAACAATGGAAATTTTCTGTAGAAAAAAGAAAAGAAGAGAAAACACTTTTATATTCGGTTACCTTTTTTCATGCTACTTCTTAAAAAAGAGTCAGATGGATCGACAGCCAATGTCTTACATGTCTATATAACTAATATATACGTCAACTTTGCATGCAGATACGAAATTCTTTGGTTTCTCTGTCTTTTTTCCTTAGTAAATAAAAAAGTTTTTTTCTTAGGGAAGTGGAATTGTTTTATTTTTATTTCATAAATACGAAAACACACATTTTTTCGAACGGGTTAACCCAAGAAGTAACCGTCAAAGTCATTACCATAATTTAATAGATTCATCTTTTACAGAAAACAAAAATTATAGATACATTTTGTATTGAAAATTTTGTTTTTATTGGAAGTTTTGTTTTTTATTGGTATAAATTACAATATAATTTAATGCGAAAGTGAAGTTATTTGTTTTGTTCTGAAATGTTTTCTCAAAAAAAAACATTTGTTTTGAACTAGTATAAATTATTTAGAAAACTCATTAGATCATTAAAAAGGGACTCAATAAGATCATTAAAAAGGGACAAAAGGTGTGTGGTGTGGGTGAAGGAGTAAATGTGAAGCATTAAATTCTATGGACCTGTTTATGTATGTCGTTTTCCTTGTTAATATTCTTTTTTTTTTCTTGGTAGAAGGGATCGTAATTAAATAGTTCATCGAAAAGAGATAGAACACAATATGAAAGGGTAGACAAGCATTCTTTTAAAAATCCTAAAAACGTAATTAATAGAGTTATAATACTACGAATAAATTTAACATAAACAAGCTAGTCCCGCCGAACACGGATTATCATTTATCGAGATATCCGGTCGCAACCAATACTGAACGAGTTTTTTTTATAGTATTAAAAAGTGATTAGAATGAATTTTACCTTTATATTTTTGGTTGTAGAATTTAAGCTGTAGATTTATTTGCTGTAAAATTTATTTTGCTATACTTTTGTAAATTACTATTTTCTCTCTGGAAATAAAGTTATGTACAGCCATTTTTTAGGTTCTAGAGATTTTTTTGACTTTATCTTTTTTAAAGAAATAAAAGTTTGATTGATCGACATATTAGATCATCTCTAACTCAATTCTATTTTTTACTCTAAGATAGAGTAAAAAAAAGTATAAAATAAAAAATATTTCAATCATATTTTATTTCTTATTATATAATAGAGTTTACTCCATAAATGGATAGTCTATTTTTTGTTTGTTCACTATTCCATTATAGAGTAAGAAATAAAATAGACTTGAAATATTTTTACTTTTTTTTAAGAGAAAATATTGTGTTTTACATTGAAAATGTTTTTTAAAAAACTCTAAATTAATTTCCAAATTCAAGCCAAAAGGAGAAGCCATCAATATTTTGTAAATCTTGATTGTGTTGGAAAACCAACCCTTCTTAAAAAAGAAATTCCCCTTAAGAATATTTTCAAGATTCTTTATCCAATCGAGTTACCACAACATGAAGTCTTGCGCCACGTACAATTCAGTTAGATTAAAATTTAACACCAACATAATGTTAGTAAATTCATTCAGAATTTCATCTTATACAAATTTCTATTTTTAGTATGAATGATAACAATTCCATTGTTCTTATAGATATTACTGGAAGTCTCTTTAGTTCAGTAATTTGATTAAAGATTTATTAATATTTAATGTTTTTACACTCCAAATTTTAGGTTTTGATTCATAATAAAAACTTATGCGAAATAGTAGAAAAAAAAACTAATAAAAAATATGTAATATGGTGCAAAGAACATCGTCAAGCATAGATTTCATATGACCACTTAGGGCATCTCCAACCCTATTCCATTTTCTCTTTCAGACACCATTTTAGAGTAAAATCTACTCTAATCCCACTCCATTTTCAACTCTAAAATGGAGTAATGGCTAGGGTTACTCCATAAATGGAGTAATTTTACTCATTACTTCATTTTGGAGTTGAACTTTTTTTATTTATGATATAGTCCTTTAATTCTTTAATATTTTTATTTCTTATTTAAATAGTATTTAAAAATAATAAAATAACATGAAAAATAATTGGATATTCCACAAAAGAATATTTAATATTCTACATCAAAATGCATAAAGTAATTATAAAAACAAACATTAATAATATAAAATAAAAATAACATAACATAAAATAGATTTAATAATCCGGCAAATCGCATTTGGAAAGATATTGAACGTGCATTTAGAGTTCTACAATCACGCTTTGCCATTGTGAAAGGACATGTTCTTTTTTGGAAGAAAATTTATTACATGACATCATGACTACATGTATAATTTTACATAACATGATAATTGAGGATGATCATGAACTTGATGCACCAATCGAATTGGAGGAGAAGCTCGATTTACGATTTCAAAATTTTCTTGCTCGATTTAGGAATATTAAAGAAGCTCATTTTTCATTACGAAATGCATTAGTTAAGAATTTGTGGAAAAAATATCCTAATAATAGTTATTGAACCAACATATGTATTATTTTTTTATCATTTTTTGTACTTTTTAATAATAAATTTTTAACTTAAATAAATTCTTTTTAAGGAATATTTATAAACATAAAATAGTTTGGGATTTATTGGTAAATTCTTATAAGTAGGAGGTATTAGTAACAATTATTAATTACATAAATATATAATTATTTAAGAATATATATTTTTGGAGTAAAAAATGGAGTAATACATTGGAGTAAAACTCAACTTCATTTTGGTGTTACACCATTTTAAAGTAAAAAATGGGGTAATACATTGGAGATGCTCTTAAGAGATATGCATTATGGCGCAAATGATTTAAAAAGATTTTACAGAATTAAACATGTATAGTAGTTTTATTTAAGATAATTATCATCTCTAATATTGATGTACCATTTGGTTTTCTTCTTTTAATGTGCAACTTGATCGGCTAGAAAAATATCTTAACGAATTTAAATATGGAATTTGTGTATTAAAAAGTCAACTCTTTGAAAAAACAAGTAAATCCCGTGGTAACAAGACCACTATAAACAAAACAAAAAAGGACGATATTAACAGCTTTTTGGCAGGAAAATAGAATATTAAAATTGAAAATGAAATGAAAAATTTGTTTGAACGTTGTTGAAGGAAGGATAAAAGAATGGTTAGATGAGGAGAGAGGAAGGGACTTGTTCTCATTTGCTTTGGGTCTTTTCATTTAGCCACGTGCACTGTGTCTCTCCTACCCATACCCGTGACTCATTATCAACCTTCTCACACAAAATAAAACAATGGGGAGGTTTCATTCATTCTCACACACAAAATACATTTACAACACTAATGTTAATGGAGTGTTACTATTTTTGGTTTGTTGATTATCAATGCATTTTCGAAATGTTCAATATACTACGGCCTCCATGTAGTCAAATACCCCATTATGGTTTCTCATTTTATTTTTACTGGGCCCAGTGGCCCATTTAACCCAATGGAGAAGACATAAGTTGATCTTTATCAACTTTTTGAAACCAGCAATAGACGACACACTACCATGTGGAAGATGAAGAACAGCAAGTCTATTCAAATCCACCCAAACAAAGAGTTTTTTTGTTTTTTCTGTCTGGCAATACTCAAAACATACACTATCATGTCGTAGCCCACTCATGGTTCAAGTAGAGTAACACTAGATGGTTAAGGCATAACCACTCATGTAAAGTGTATCTCATGATGAGAGCTGTTTTAAAGTCGCATTGTCATGATTTTTCTTACCACACGCCACCACAAATGACTATATCCTTCCAGATTTGCCACTAATAAGTAATGAAACCTCCATCAACATACCAATCGGATCATCATTCATTCATTCACCTTCCTTGCAGGTCATTTGAACAGTCAGCTACAAGTTACTCAAAAGAGTTTACTTAACGAGAGGGATCACTAATCAAAATGAATCATTGATTTACATATATAGACACTTGGCTGTTAGGATCTAAGAATCATCAGACCACAGTCACCACACATATAGTCATATATAGTATAGCTTTGGAACAGTCAACAAAGATAGATAAGGTGTCTTTGCATGAAACATTGGGGCTTTAAATTATTATTATGAGGAATAAGAAGAAGAAAAGACCAAACTTCTTATAAATATTGGACTCTGTCAAACTGATTATGAGAGTTATTATCCTCTGTACAAGTAGTAGAGCAGAGGAGAATGCTCACTTTATTATTATTATTACTTGGGAGAAACTTCCTTCAGTGCACACATCTGCTCCTCTCCCATTGCAGACATTACAGACACAACTATGTCCTTTCCCTCATCAAATCCAGACTTGAGCTGCATCCAAAGACCAAAACACAATCATAAGTGAACCAACAAAAATATTTACATAAACAGGTCGTTTAAGCATGCATGAAAGTAACCTGTGCGAGGAGAGCTTCATCTGTTGGGAGCTTGAGATCATCCTTAGTACTACCATTGTCCGTAAGAAGGCTGACCTGTAACGTAACCATCAAGAGAGAAAACAAAATCCTCTAAAATTCAACCACGTGGGCAAAAAGGCAAAACAAAGTTAGACTAATGAAGAAATGAGATCATACAAAGCCATCTTCAGAGATATCAATCAACTGATAGTCAGTACGGTTCACATGTGGAACCTACAAGAAAAAGAAAAAAAAAGGAATTAAGATCAAATCTTGTGAGTCAAGTTACAGACTTTATAAAATGTTTAGAGACCAATATCATCAGTAAGCAATACGCACATCACAATTGTGGGAAGAAGGAACAATATCTTCAAGCTTCTTAGAAGTGAAGATGTCAATGGCAACAAAGTGACACTTGGCGTGACCGTGCTTCCCTGTCTTTGATGTCGAAACCTCAACTACCTATATAAAGATGTTTTAAAAGAGTTTTAATGAAACAAACGATGCTAAGCAATTCATCAGAACAAGAACTATCTCTCTTCCAACATAAACTAGATTACAACAAAGCCTACAAGACACAACTTCAAACATAAACATCTCTCGGTCCTAAACAACAAAACACTTATCACAGCATGCAAGTTTATTACAGTAAGCATATATATTTATATGTAGACAGATACAGAGAGTAGAAAATAAGAAAAGAAAGAACCTTGCAGGGACGGCCCTTGATGACGATGTGACCACCCTTACGGATGTTACCAGCTTGCTGAGGATAGGTCTTGGAAGCACCTGCGTCGCTTGACTCAAAGTGGTGCTCCTCGTCCGACATGTTTCGATGAAGAAAGTTGTGGCAAAGTCAATGAGTGACATTCAACTTTTATAGAACCTTTTGATACACACGAAAGCCTGAGAGAGAGAGAGAGAGAGACGTGTTGCATACTCTTAACTATTCCTTTTCAGCCGTTGGATTGGAATTTCCTTACTCAAATCTACCGTCTTGATTTATCGACATATTCGCGTGCTAATTACGCGGGGCCCTACACGTGCGTCGTCTATTTGCTTAATAATCCTTCTTTTAATTTAATTAATTAAAAGGCAGAATCGTAGATGTTACGCTATTCTCTTATGTAATTAGATGCGATTAGTTAAATGTGTATTAACATTAATATATTTCTCATTTTCATTCATTATAAAAAAGTTATGAGCCTCTCAGTTAGATGATTTGATGTGGGAGATGATGATGTGTCGGAAGGAAAGCTAATGTGCCCTGAGTATAAATCTCGGCTTGGAAGTTTTGCCTGGTCGGGAAGATAGGTCTCTACGCTTCTTGCTATGAATCCGACCAACACAAACTCTTGCCAAGAACATAGTTAAAACTTTGAAGCAAGAAGTTGCATATATATATATACAATTGGGAGTGTTAAGAAACTTTCTTTGTTCCCTCAAAACAGACATTCAAGAAACTGTTCAATAGAAATAACTCTAATAGCACGATGCTCTTCTTCTTACTCTGGAACATAAAAATCGAACCTGACATCAACAGAACCATCAAGCGTATCTTTATATTCCACGTTGGTTATGGATCCAGCCTCGTCCACGTCTTGGTACTCTGCTTTCACCCTCCTAACAGGCACCGTGACCGAGTAAATAGTCCCAAGGTCACCATCCGTAGAGACATTCAGCTCAACTTTCTCCTCCGATTCAATCTCCACAAAATCCGACAAAGTATGAACGATGTTGTTAACGATTTTCCTCTTAGCCTCGTCGCTAACCGCACACCTGTCCGAGAATAAAATCATCTTGAGCCGCTGCTTTGCGATTCTTGCGTTGGAGCTTCTTCTCGACGCGTGGGAAGGGAATATGATCTTCCAGGCGATGTTTAAACGGTCAAAGAAACTCATGTTGATGGCGTTCAAGAGAAAGCTCTCTACCTGTTGCTCAGCTGGACTTGGTGATAGTTCGTAGTCTCCTCCGGTGGTGTTCCTTGCTAAAACCTTCGTTTGAACACGTCTGTCTCCGTGAATGATAGACATTCCAGGACATTTAGAAGGTTCCAAGCTGTTTACGCCACTGCTCACAATGCCAGAGAAATCAACCTGCATGTGATGTCAGAGTTTGAAAACTCAGTGATCCTAAGTACATTTATAGGTTAACAAACTGTAAATCAAGTAAGTAATTCCACTGTTCAAGAAATTACTAGGCGCCAACTAGGCACTTTATAGAAGACTAGTGAATCTGTATTAACATTATTGATTAAATTAATATAGATTAATTTTAATCGATTTTGAATAGTTTAAAGAGATAAAGACCAAAATAAACTTAAAAAAGTTTTTGTCCCAAAAATAGCACTCAAAGAGAAAACTGACCAAAATAGACTTTATTAAAGAATGTAAATATATATTTATACATTTGGATTAACTACTCTAAACTTAGAGTTTAGAGTTATGGGGTGGAGAGTTTGGAATTGAGGTTTAAAAATTAAAAAAATTCAAAAAAATTAAAATTTTTAAAATAAAAATAGTCTATTTTGGTCATTTTTTTCTCTCAAAATCTATTTTTGTGACAAAAACTTCAAAAAAAACTATTTGAGAGATTTACCCTAGTTTAAATCGGGTTGAATCATATAAATCGGTATAAATCAGATTTTAAGAAAATCGTTTCGGAGACCTAGACTAAAAACAATCAGATTTTAAGAAAATCATATAAACCTACAGATTTTTAGAACCTTGAGTAATTCTAAGCTAAAAACCTGCATCTCATAGCATATAGACGGTTTACACTAAACCAATCAATAGATGTTGCGAATAGACAAATGCAAACCGGTTAATCTCTCTATATAATATAAATGAGAGAGCAAAAGTATTCTAGTAGCATCATCATCTATAGATGGTTTAGTATGAACCGTCACTCTATTCAAATAGCCGGTTTACATCATGTATAGATGGTTTAGTATAAACCGTCACTCTATTCTAATAGCATCCCTGGGGAGGTTCCACGCATTCAGATATCTTCCTAACAAACACAGACCTAGAAGATAATACACAGATCCATATATGCTTTGAAGAAAATTGTTCGAATCGTAGAGTGAAAGAAGAGAACAAATCGTACCTTAGAAGAAGGTAGCGAAAGGCATTTAGGATGGTGATGATAAGGAGTTACTAAGCTCGCAGAGATCCTCAGATTCCCAGTTATCGCCATTTTTGAGACGTTAATCGAATCTGTTCCCGTCGTCTCTTTCAGTTAAGATAGAAAAGGGATACGACTCTCATTCGAGTAAAAAGACTATCAAACAGCATGAAAACGCTGTCGTTTCAGTGTAAACAAAACGTGGTTGTTTCCTTGCTCCCTAAACGCCGTCGTTTCTAGCAACTGAAACACAGTCGTTTAAGGGACAACACAACAACGCGATCGTTTAAGCCACAAAGTAAAACGCAGTCGTTTCGTTGCAAATGAAACGCGGTCGTAGGAGAGAAGCCAAACGTGAGGTTTAGCTATAAGGGAACTAGTGTCGCCGGCGAGAGAACCCAAGGCTTCTTCGGACCCATCTTAACATCTATGTTTGCTATCATTCATTCATTCAATAAAGTCTGATTCTTTGGAGGAGACGATCTAACCCAAACGAGAAAGATTCTATTTTTATTGAGTTGCTGTGAATGGGTAGATGGAGAGCAGTTGCTGCTCTTCTTCTTCGTCATAATCAAATACTCAATTCCTCAAAGCTTTCTTCTTCTTCTACATGTCTTTGGACACGCCCGGCGATTACTTTCCATCCAAGCAAAGCTTCTCCCTTTCTTAATTCCCGATGCTTTTCAGCCTTCCCTTCTCCCATTTCGATTTACAACAACGACTCTGATTCTGGGTCGAGTGATGTTTATCAAAGCTACGACTTTGGAACAAAGGAAGAGGAAGACAAAGGGAAGATCCCTATCAAAGCCTATTTTCTCAGTACTAGGTTTGTTTGTTGTTTCAAGTTTTAACCTTTATGTTCAAATGACTTCTCAGTGATGAGTTGTGTGTTTGTCTTTATGATGTTTGGTTTTCTCAGAGTTATGGTTTTGGCAGTATTGATTTGAAGGGGATGCAAGCTGACAACTTATGCAATGTTGTTCCTCCTACCTCTCGCTCTACCAACTCTATTGCTCTCAGATTTTCTGATTCTTCCTCTGGATTCCCTGTAAGATTTACTCTTCTATTTCTTCTTCTAATCGTTTACTGTTCTATTCGGTATATGCAATGTTATTTTGAATATAGTTGAACCTAAAATAGAAACTACTGTTTTAAGTTTAAGCAAATAGTAATAAGGATGCAACTATCATGGCTTTGTTACTTTGTGTTGGCTTAGAAATCCCGAAAGGAAGTTAATGTTGATGTTGTGTTCTCTCATCTTCACAGACGCTGGACGAGAGGGAGAGTGTAAGCAGCTGCCGGTTCATGGTTGTCTTTCAATACGGTTCTGCTGTTCTTTTCAATGTTGATGACAATGACGTTGAGGCTTATCTCGACATGGTTCGTAGACATGCTTCTGGGTTGCTTACAGAAATGAGAAAAGATGGTCAGTGTCCTATAACCATTCCTTGGCTTCTTACTACTTGGAAAACCATAGTTTTACTTCAGTAATTGTCAAGTTTTGCAATGAACAGTCCTTTTCTGTATTATGCTGTGTTAGATTATGCTGTTAAGGAGAAGCCTCTGCTAAGTGAGGAAATGCGAGGTGGTCCTGACTACATTGTTCTCAAGACGTTGGATACTAATAGCATCCGTATAATTGGGAGTGTGCTTGGACAAAGTATTGCATTGGACTACTTTGTTTCTCAGGTAACTTTTTCTTTCTCGATGTGTCCATAAACGATACAAGTATGTGTCTGCTTCACAGAAAGAGTGAGAGATGAAAGTATAGAGAGAGAGTGTAAGAAACTGTTTTTTTGGCATCAAATGTAAGAAACTGTTTGATGTTGAAAGTTTGGAGATTTTTGATACTCTCAGGTTGATAAATTAGTGGAAGAGTTCGCTGGTATAAACCGTGCAATGGAGAAAACCGGAACTTTCACAATGCACAGGAAAAAGCTCTTCCAACTTGTAGGGAAGGCTAATTCTAATCTAGCTGACGTTATTCTCAGAGTTGGTTTGTTTGATAGGTATTATAGTAAATCATTTTCATATGGTTTTCTCTGATTCTTTACTCATGTACAAAATCCTAGTTCTTGTAACATTCTCGTGAAAACAGTGTGAACATAATTAAATCATATGCTCTGTTGTGTGTTTCATAGATCCGAGATTGCTTGGAGAGAGGCTAGATATGCGCTGATATATGAGTACCTAAGAGAAGAGTACGAGGTCACTCAGAGATTCGGGAATCTAGACTTTAAGCTAAAGTTTGTAGAGGTAATCATCAATGCATTACTCTTTCAGTTTTGCTATCAATAAATAGTCGTCTTTTACAGGGGTTTTAATGTGATACTCTGTTTTGATCTGCAGCACAACATTCATTTCCTCCAAGAGGTGATGCAGAACCGACGATCAGATCTTTTAGAATGGTGCATTATCTTCTTACTGACCATTGAAAACGTTTTATCTATTTACGAGATCGTCCGAGAATCCACAGGAGGTTCACTCTGATGCTACAAATCATTGTAGACCACTCAAAACTCAGTGATCATCATCAGAAAGAATTTTTTTATTGTTCTCAGATTAGTTCATTTGTTTTGATTCTCGGTTTACATCTGTAATAAACTCAAACATGACTAGCTAGCTTCCGCTGCTTATGTCACATTACAGTTTCATAAATTAAAGATCAAATACAAAATGTAACATCAATCCAGCCTCCTAAGCAAGTACTCAATTTGGACTTCCTTAGTAAGGGGCATGATTCTTTCTCCATAGAGTTTAGCAACTAAGCTAGGGTTGATTTTGTATGAAGGAGCTGCTCCAATCTCTGGATCGTTGATTGTTATTTCTTGACCGAAAATTCTGGCTTTGATCTCAACTCTTTTCTTGATTACTTCTTCAACTGTTTCATAAGTCAGAAGTCGCAACAGTTGTGTCCGGTCCTGGAAAGACTCAGTCAGTTTATGACAAAAGAGATACAGACCGTGAATAAAGAGAGGGCGTTTACTTGTTCTCGGATGGCAGTTTCATAGGTAGCTGGATTCTCACGAAACTTGGCCTCAGCAACGAATTTACCGAAGTGGATTCTCTTCGAAAGTATCTGCAACGAGGGCCAAATGAAATGTTGTCAGTTTCAAATCTCCTGTTGGGTCCACTTGTGATGATGAATGCCTAAGTTTCTTGCCTGTAAACACATGGTGTCACAGACAGCGGCTGAACCACAATTACCATCGTCCCCTGGATTGACCAGTCTGGGAAGAAGGTGTCTGAAATACATGTTCCACACCTTCTTGTTGATGTTTATAGAATCAGCACAGTGATGTAGAACCTGGTTTTACACAAGTGAAAAGTTAGTTTTAACTTGACAGTTCACCATCCCTTCTATGGAGTGTGTCTAGTTAATTCACCTGTGGGTATTGGATAGGTGGAAGGATTGGCTCCGGCAAGCACTGTGGGAAAAAGGGATGTTCATCTGGACTCTTGTACCTGTCCACCTAATCACAAGCCAATAAAAATCAGAAACAAGGAGAAGTTTTTCTAGAAACTACAAGCTAGCTTGGTTGAATTTTTGGGACCTTTGCATGGAGCTGTTCTGTCTCTCTGACCATAAACTCGACCAAAGATCCTTGAAACCCTTCCATAGCAAAAGCATCTTCGTCGTAAGTATCAGGGTTGTAGCGATACTGAGCTCGCTCAAGAAGGTTAAAGATGATGCTGTCCTCTTGACGAATCAAAGAGTGTCTTATGCTGTCAAGTGTCAAGCTTTCACTCTCATCCACCCGTAGACTCCTAGAGTATAACAAATAGTCACACATCAATTTCAGAAACTTAATAAATTTCAGCTAAAAAACGCTATGCATCAAGGGAATATTAATATCATTTAACTACATAAGATTCATAAGAAAACGACAGACAAAGATTTGTAATAACATGATCCGTAGCATTGAGACTATTCTATTGAAAAACTGTGCTTAGATTAAAAAGATGTTCATAATTAATATAAATCCTGCATGAATCGAAAATCATGTCTTAACACATGAATCTGCCAACACGTTAGTATAACAAGTACACAACTTTGTACCACCGTACAGCTCAGACCAGGACCATGTAGACTGTGTAACCACTGACAACACAAAACGAACAGAGCAGAGGAAGCAATAAAAAGGCAGTGCCTTTTTATAAAAATCTCGTGTAGAAACAAGAGTTATGACGACACTTCAACTCAATGGTGTAAAAAGACATACAAGGGTAAAGAAACCGAACATATGGCGTGCACAGAGTCTATTTCTCGTTTTGACCAAAAAGGAAAATGAAACGCATTACCGGATCGGCGAAGCTGCGGAGTGTCGGAGGGAGAGCGATCCAGAAAGTCCAAATCTCGATTTACCGGAAAAATACGAGACGGGTTTAGGAGAGTTGGCGAGATTGTAAAAAGTGGGTTTGAGTAGCATAGCCTCCATGGAAGTGATGAAACCTTTGGGCTGAAGAAGAGAAGGAAGGAGAAAGAAAAGGACAGAGGAGAGATTCGGCAAGTTGGTAAAAAAGAGGCGAAAATGAATATAGTTGTCAAGTCAGTTACAAATGTTTATCCGGACAAAGATGGAAATGAAATCCACATGTTTATTTTTTCTTCGATTTTTTTTGTCTGTTTAGCTATATTATTAATTACGATATTATATCTAACAATTTTACATGTCTTATGAAAATTCATATATGATTATATCACTATGAACCACTGTATGAGATTCCTTCATGATGGTAATATTTACGCCATGATAAAAAAATTTAATAAGTATTTTTCTAATTTTTGCATAATTTATTTTTTGCTAAGAATTGAAACTCAAGCTTATATAAGGAATAATGAACTCTTAATCAAATCTTTAAATCAAAGAGAATTTCATAGTTTTTCTTCATTTTTTATTTTTTTCTCATAAATGTTTTTATGTTTTTACCATTTTTATTACATGTCACTAATTTTAGAAAAATAATATGTAAAATGAGAGAAATAATATGTAAAATCACCTATAAAACTAATTTAACGATGCATATTTTTTGAAGTGACTGAGACCACAAGATGTGGATTCTGATTGGTAATTTTTTTTAAAAAAACTTTGCATAATTGCAGAATAATGAAAGAAATATATTAAAATATATAATAATCGAAATCTATGAAATAGATTTATCCTAAATAATTTTACTACATTTACTTGATTTAACATAAAAATAAAATTTTAATAAAAATTATTATAAAATAAAAATATATTGTACTTTATTAGAAAAGCATCATTTCACTGTAATTACTTAACTTGTTTTAATATATCTCAAAATTTATATTTAACATATTATGATGTTGCATAATAAAGTTCTATTTTAATCTCATTCATTATATAAATATATATAGGAGGCATTATTAGTATTTAAAATATAATTAATATAAATATGATTATACACATAATTAATTTAGAGTTTATTTTCTATTTAATAAAATTTTGTTTGTATTTTTATCATCAAATTTATTGTCTTTTTGTAAACAAAAATACTTATCTAGTTTTATACTTTATTATTTGTTTACAAAATATTAAATTGATACTTTTTAGAATTACTTTTTTAAAATGAGATTTTACCATTTTGTAACTTACCAATCAAAGCTGTAATGTTTGGTTGATGAACAGCCAAGACATTTTAAAGCTACTATGGTTTAGATATTTTCGCAATTAGTAATTCTTCCGCAAAAAACTGTTTTTCTTCTATATAAACAAAATAGTTCGACATTTCCTGATAAATTTGTAATATATGCCATGAAAATATAAACTGTAATACGTTAATATTTTTTTATTATATCTATATATTTTGTATTAAAGGGTGAAATCTCCATATAATTTACTTTATATTTTTTACTAACCAAAAATATTTGAATTTACTAGCCAAAAGTATTTGAATCAAAAATTAATCTATGATAATTAAAATGTTGTGAGGCGATGATTATAGACCTATGATCTATGATCATATATTGCATTAGCTAACCGGGCCTCGTGGTCTGGTGGTAAAGGAACCTCAGTTGAGGTGCTCGCCATCACGAGTCCGAGTCCCGGCCACGGGATACTTTACGCCATATAAGGTATTAGCGCAGACTAGTCCCGGGTCTGGGGGATTAGGTGGGCTTATAGCCTAGACAATTCGTTCAAAAAATAAAATAAAAAAAATATTGCATCAGCTCTGCAAAGGACCCAAAGATTCCGTTCTGGACTCCCATGACCTGATTATGCACTTGTGGTTTACAAGAAGAAGCACTTTTAAATTTTATCTCTTTACTTCACTTTCTCTCCACTTCTAGATCTACCCTATCCTTTTTAAACCATAATTAAATAATTCTTTTGGTTAGGGAATAATTCAAAACTTAAAAAAGTTTGTACTTGTGATTATTTTACACAGTCCAGAAATATAAAATTCATACGGGTCTTAACGTGTTAAATTAATAATGCTTAAACACGTTACCGTTAATGTGAGTGTGTATATCAACAGAAGAAATAATTATTTATTTACGTGTTTTAAATCTTTGTTCGCTACCACCGGTTGTAGATTAAAATAATTATTAACATTCCAAGTTGACTTAACATCGGTCGATAAATTAACAAAAAAATAAATAGATGACAACTAGATTGAATAATATCTTCATGTCCAATCACTAAAATGACACGTAGCTAATTCGAAAGAAACATGCTTTCCTCGGAAGGATGGCACTCTATGTAATAATCTCCACAACAAAGCCTTTAAAAAATGATAATATTGTTTAAGTGGAGGATCAGCCAATCAGGGACATACAGAAGAAACAAAACTACAAAAGTATCCAAAACCAATCCCAAAACTGTAATTATCTTCAAAGTTAGGGCCAATTAAATACTGACCCCACATTCAAACTGAAAACCTCAAAGTTGCTACGACGGTGGGACCCTTATGCTTTTTTCAGTCTAACCTACTTGATAAACAAATGATGCTTCATTCAGAAATTAAGTTGTGTTATCATCAAACTTGTAAATTAGGGAAGACTAATCAAGTGTCTTAGCTTTTTAACATGTCCTTCACATTCAATTTTGTGTCGATACTATGTTAGTATTGTTTTAACAATTGTTCTAATTAAGAAAATATATTTTATTAATTTATAGAATTATTAATTTTATAAAATACTCTTTTATTAGATTTATTTATTTTAGTGTGTATTTTTATAAAATAGAATGGCTATTTACCATATATACATTACTTAAACTTTAGAAATTTTATATTTTTATTATATTATTTGGTGTACATCAAATATGTTTCATAAGATTTAGTTTTGATTTTATATATAATTTTATCAAATATAGTAGTGTTTAATCTTGTAATAGTGTCTATAGATGAAAACCATTTTGTCAAAATCAGTAGACCATTATACGGAGTGGCTATTTACTTTTCTGCAACATTCTGCTATCATAAAAATGGAAATGCATACAATTAGATATGAAACCTATCACTTGTTAATTAGGATCCCTAGTTTCACCATTAATTACTTGCATGCTCAAATAACACAGCTCGTTGTCATTTCTATATAAGTTTTTTTTTGCCAATCATGTTAAAAAGTTTTATAGAAGTTATCAAGAAACATGTTTTACAACTGCTTAGAAACGTGTTTTATGCAGTCAAAGGAAGTATAAGGAGTAAGATATGATTTCCTCAATTAATGAAACAACGCGTCTTATGTTTATCAAACAATAGAGACGTGAACCCTACTATAGACTATAGTAGAGGAAATTAAAAGGTTAATACAAGATGAACGGTACCTCTTAAGTCAATTCAAGGAATAAAAAGTGTTTCTTTCAACTATATTAATTTGTAAAGGTTAACATTGTTACTTTTATATATATATATATAGTTTATGAAAAATGTACGCATGTTGTAAGTTCAAAAAATTGTATATATTTTGTTGAGATGTTTAATTTATTTAAGCGAGGCATATATCGATAGGCAGTATCATGGTTGTCAAATATAATTATTTTATCCTGTTTGCTTAACTGAAAATTAAGGACCCAAAACACTTGTATCAAAAAGATCACTGATTTGAGAATGCGTAACAATCTCCGAAGAGATTAAACAACTGACCCTTGTCTTCGGTGCTAAGGGGATTAGCCAGGCAGTAAATCTCGTATCACTTTTTGGTTTACAAAAAATATAATTATTTTTTATGTAGGTAAAAAACGTACGGTAAACCATGGATGGTTTAGTAGCAGACAAATTCAAAGAAATTAGATGACCCAGGTTTGAAGAAACTTCACAACAATAAATATGTGTGGGTACAAAGATATGAAACTATGTTTTGAGCCTTATTTAAATATCCAGAAAGATAGTTCATCTATGAATTGCACCTTCATTTGAGAGATTAATTTAGATCTTTTTATAGGCTCATATACCAGATTAATTAAAAAACATACAATAAATTAATGTTATGTCATTTTGTCTTCTTTTTTTTTTAAATCAATATGTCATTATGTTTAAAGACTAATGAAAAAAGAAGAAAACATTATCTTTTTTGTACATGTTTCCATTCTAAAATTAACACTCCAAAACACATATATAGAAGAAGGAGAGAATCTAGGCGTAAAATTGTACATTAGACCTGAGAATTTAGCGGTTGATACGCATTCTAACCACCTCAGATTATCAAAGATACAAAGAAAGGACTATAGCAAATATCACAAATTAGAAAAAAAAACAACTTCTTTTTGTTTGTTTGTTTTTTTAAGGCCTAAAAACAACTTCTGTTACAAAAATGTACTTCTTACCCATTCACGTTCTAGATACAAAACTAATGGAGTGTGTATGTATTTTTAACTTGATCGGTTAGTCAGGAAAACAGAATATATGAATTTGAAATATTAATGAAAACCTAGTCTCCATATATATCCATTCCAAAATTACAGTTCCTCAATATTTATGTTATAGAATTATTTTAAATTGTTATATTATTCAAACCTGATATGAAAATGGCCATGAAATATAGTCTTTAAATTATAAAGTTCCAATTTATTTTTATATATTAATAAAAATATTTAAAACTATTTGAAAAACCTCGAATTATCTTAATCATCTAAAGTAATTATTCAAAATTTTAGTTTACTCAAATCAGTGAGAGTTTTGTAAAAATTAAACATGTATATTTCTAACTCATATATAAATTTCTCAACCTTTTTTACATATATTTTATATTAATTGTTATTTTAATAATGCGATAAATAATTCTACAACGACGTCAACATAAAACCACTAAACTATACGTTTAATCAAAATATTTTATATATATAAAAGTAAATGCATTTATATCAAGTCAGCAACCTATATATATATATATCAAAATAAGTAGTCAATAAAATATATTTAGTACATTGATTATAAATGGAAACAGTTTATATATGTCCAATTAAGAAAAATAATGAATTAAATTTAGTTCAAAAATAAATTGACTATCTTAGTACATTGATAGAAAAATGAATTAAATTTAATACACATCTAGCTAAGAGAATTCATAAATTACTTTTGATTTTCTAAATAATTGACTAGTTTGATATACTTATGATCATTTTTTAAATTTAAAGTAATACGATATAGTTATATAAAATAAAATTTTAGTTACAAGAAAGTTTTTAACACTCTTTTAGTAAAATAATGATAAACGATAAACATAAATTAAATAAACCACCCATCATTGGTCAAAACAAAGCAATTCATTTAATTTCCGATTCGGGTAGCCGAGACTATTTACTGTTATTACGTTACACATTTAATATCTAGTTGTTATTTTTGGTAAATTGTGAAGATAATTTAATGATGAGCGAGTGTCTAAAACAAACTAAACTTTATTTTTCTCATAATAAAGCGATAAACGCCAATTATGAATAAAAATTAAAGATAAAAAATAAGTGCATTTTCGATACAAAAGTTTATATTTTAATAATATAGTTTTAATTTGAAATGTGAAGCCACTACCTAAATTAAAACTAAAACAATACAATCTAATGAAAGATTGGGAAGCATTAAAATCATAAATGAATCGCAGGTGAAACTGAAAAAAAACAAGAGAAAAGCCACTTTAAATTATTCAGCGTAAAAACTGGGAAAAAAATGCAAAATGATGAGAGGCAAAAGAGAGAGAGAGAGAGAAAGGGAGACCAGATGTTGACAAATAATATCGCGTCTCTGTTGTTAGAAGTGTCCTTCGTTCGTTTTTATGTAAAATTTTTATTTTTAAATTTATTTTTTACGGGATCTCTCTCTTACTCTTTCTCTCTCTTCACCGAACTTATCTCCCTCTCTCTCTCTCTCTTCACTCTATAAGGAAAGAGAAGACACCAAATCCGAGCAAAATAAAAGAAAAAAAATGAATATAAAAGCTCTTATTCTTTTCTTTTATTTTTACATTTGCTTTTAAGAATCAGAGAGAAAAGGAGAGAGACAGATAGAGAGAGAGAGAGATACACAGACTCTAGAGAGAGAGAGATTATAGAGTTGGCCCATCGGATCAACGAAGACGATCTGAGAGTTTATTTCTTCTCTTCTCTTCTCTTCTCCCATGGTTTATTCCGCACTTTTCTATTAACTGTTTCTTAGATTTTTTTTTCTTATTTTTTGGTATTATTATCTTGGAAACAACATTTTTATTTAAATATATATATTGTTAAATTGAATAATAATTGTCGCCGATTTGGGAGAGAGTGTTTGAGAGATTTTCTCTGTTCAAACGAGCGATTAGAGAGGATGTGGGTCTGAGGTAAACAAAATCTCTCTATCTCCTTTTTTTTTTTAATTTTCATTATTTATTAATTTATACACTTGTTTAGAATTATTATATTATAGTTGATTTTCCATATATGTTGTCTGACTCTTTGATTATACTTTTAATAGATCTTTGTGATAGATGAATAAAGGTTTAGGGCATTTGAGTGAATCGATCCATGTCCTCTTTACACTGTTCATCGTACGGTTGATTCTCTGTCAGATTGTTTTTTTTCTCTCTCTCTCTTTTTTTTTGTGTTTTGGTTTTACGGATTAGTTTGGCGAGTTTTCAATTTCTTAGTGGATGATCGCTTCACCTGTAATGTAATGGCAGCTTCTTTATTTATTTATTTATTTTTGTTAGATATTGTGGACTCCCATTTGATCGGATAAAAGTCTTTTTTTTTTGGCTATATTTTTTCTCTATTTCTAGAGCTAAATTCACAGTTTTATGCAGAATCTGCTTTTTTTTTTAGATCATTCATTTTCATTGAATTGATGAGTTTAATATGTTTTATGTGTCTTGTGTATATAAAAGTCGTCGGTGACTTAGTTGTAATTTGGAGTTTTAATACTTGACTTGATTTGGTTCTGTTTTGTTTTTATTTTATTTTATAGAGGATTTGGAGACATGGTTCACTGTGAAAGCTTCTTGTCTTCAGTGAAGGATCTCAAAGAAGATTCCAACACTTGCAGCTCTTCAATGCAGTGTGGAGATAAAAATCAGAATGGTTTCTTAATGAGAGATCCTCCACCAGAATCTTTCTCTGGATACGAGAGAGATTTTCTGAAACAAACCATGCTTCAACACGAAGCCGTTTTCAAGAATCAGGTAAGCTTTTTTCTTTTTCTTTTCATTTTACTCAGATGGTTCTGTTTTGATGTGAGATATTCTTGTTTGTGTAGGTTCATGAACTTCACCGTTTGTATAGAACACAAAAGAGCTTGATGGATGAAGCTAAAGGAAACCATGTGAACCACTCTGAACATACACCGGAGAGTGCCATCAAACGCGACCTGCCTGCATTTCTTTTGGGAAAATCGGTATCTGGTGAAGGAAGCATCTCTCAAGCTTGCAACGTTCCTATGCAAAATGGGTTTACCTCAAAGGACGAGGAGGTTAGACCTGTAAAGGTCAGGAGAAGAATGATTGATCTTCAACTCCCTGCCGATGAGTATCTCGATGATGCAGATGGTGAGAATACGAGCTCTCCTCAAGAAGCTGGTGAAAAGCTGTTGCTTGAAAGAGGCAATGCTGCTCATCTGAACGGTTCTTCTTTGGTTATGAAGAAATCAAATGGATTAACTGACTTGAACGAGCCAGCCCAATGCCAAGAATCATCAGTACCTGGTTCTTCTTCCAGGGATATATACTCTCTTTATGGAAAAAACATTGCACATGCGCAACGCCAGTGGTTGGAAACGAATACAAGTCAAAATGGATGGATGGTCCTAGAAGCAGGTGAGATTCTTCATTAAGTGGGAACTTACTTGTTCTTCACTTTCATTTTGATCTGAAACAATCTTAAAGTGAGGTTAAACTGATCTATAATGTTTGCATATCTTCTAGTCTCTGATATTTTCTGTGGCTGCACTTTATAGGGAACGGAAAAGGCATTCCAAGAGAGAACTTATGTCTGCCTTCCCAGTCGGTACAAGTTCTTGCTAACCATGCATTTCAACCTCTTGGCTATCCTTCAACTGATCATAGGAAGTTGTTATCCGGCGAATGGGAAGCTCGTAAAAGGAATCCGGAAGTTTCCTATGATAGCTATTTGGAATCATGTGTGGCATCAAATGCTCCAAGCTTGACTAATGGCTACCGCCCTGAGTCTGGCAGGACCTGGAGCCATTGGATTCCATCACGGGAGAACCGAAGTAGCAGCTCAGTTCAGAAATCTTTGCCATTTCAAACGAATCCATTCTTGAGTTTTAATACACAAGCAAGAGCAGATTCAAGCTCTGGGATGAGAAGCCGTTTTGAAGGGCTTTACCAAGGGTTCTCTTCAGGGTCGAAGGAAACTGCCTTTAGTTTACCACCAAGTAAACTTAACCATCTTAACAATGGTCCAAAAGGGGATGTTACAAATGGTTCTTTGAGTGAGGCTATGAAGCATCAGAGTTCTGAAAGTTTTCAAAGACCAAAAAGTCAGGAATGCTCTGCTGGGTTTCCCTGGTTAAAACCTAAGCCCCTTACCAAAAACGGAATAACCAATGGCGGTTTGGATTTGAATGCTTCTGCTGGAAGTGACGCTGTTGATGGCTCGAGTTATGTATCTCCTCACAACGGTTTGAGGTCTTTTTCATGTTCTAATGACGCCAACTTGGGACAGGTTGAAACGACCAATTCCCTAAGTTGTGGAAAGATTCTTGGATACTCAATCTCTAAGAAGCGTTCTATTTGGGAGTGCAACTCTTCCCTTAACCCTTCTTCTGTGTGTCTCAAGGAAGCAAACACTTTGGTGAAGAGAAACTTCGATATCAACTTGCCTAGTGACGCCTCTGTTTCTGAAGCCGTTGTTGTGGAGAAGGAAGATGGTAAAAAAGCTTCCACTAACATGCACTTCATTGACTTGAATATATGTGCTAGTGAGGATGAAGATTCCGGCTTGTGTTCTAAACCAAGAATGGAAACAAACGCAACTACGTTAATAGATTTGGAAGCTCCCCCGGCTCTTGAGAGTGAAGAAGAAGGGGAGAAAATGCTAGAGAAGAGAGATGAAGCAGGGGAGACTCTGGATGAACTCATCAAGGGAGCAGCAGAAGCTATAGTCACCATCTCACTGTCTCATAATACTGATGAAGCTGCTTCCTCTGCGACCGATGCAGTTGCTAAGGACCGTCTCTCTTGGTTTGTGAACACAATAGCTTCTTGTGGCAATGATTTAGAAAAAAAGATTGATGCTTGTCTGGACGCCAGAGATTGTGAAGGCTACCGTGAGGAATGTTCTTCAGGGGAGTTTGATTACTTCGAGGCAATGACTCTGAACTTACCTCTAACCAAAGAAGAAGACTACATGCCAACGCCTTTAGTCCCTGAACACCTGAAATTCGAAGGGACAGATTCTATGGGGATCACAGCTACCAGGCCAAGAAGAGGACAAGCAAGACGAGGAAGACCAAGACGGGATTTCCAAAGGGATGTTCTCCCTGGACTTGCTTCTCTGTCTAGGCTAGAAGTAACCGTAGATCTTCAAAAGTTTGAGGGAGATATGAAAGCCACAGGCTACAATTGGAACTCAGGAGTGGCCAGAAGAAGCTCAAACCGAGGTGGGTCTAGCCGAGGAAGGAAACGACTGGTCAGCAACGTCAACAGAGCTCCGGTTTGTTCTTCTTTGGAGCACCCGATAGATAACAATAATGTACAAATGGTGGGACTTGAAGATAGGAGCCTTACCGGATGGGGACACGCAACCAGAAGACCAAGGAGACAAAGATGCCCTGCAGGTACTCCCCCAACTGTGGTCTTAACATAAAGTTTTTCATGAAATAACATCTGAGGAACACTATAGAGGGAGAAAAAAAAGAAAAACAGATTCATCATTGAAGAAAACAGACAAATGCTTTATTATTCTCAATCATCCCCATGTTTGTGGGTATTGGTTGCCCTTTTGTATATCTTGTCCTCTCTTAGAAGGGCTAAAGAAAAAGAATTACATGACTGTGTTATATTAGAGTGGTTGGTTATTACAAAATTTCTGTATGGCTCTAAGTCATCAATGCTGCTAAGAATCTTTTGATATGTCTTTCATTCATTAATCTGTAAATAATCTGCTTCAAGAGTTACATTCTGTAGATTCCCAAGACACCTGTAGATTTCCTCTGTTCCGAAACAGGGTTCTTCACCAGCTCCAAATCTGTAAACTTTTTGATCAATCTCGATCGAGCTATACCCGGGAACTTTCTTAAGACTCAAACTCTTCATAGCCGATCTCATTCTCCTGAACTCTTCCCATTCCCCTTCTTCAGCATATATATTGGACAAGAGAGTGTAATATCCAGTGTCCTCGGTTACACTATCCGAAAGATCTTTCTTTATGGCTTTGATGATATCCATTCTCTGATGGATTCTGCAACCGTTGACTAGAGAACCCCAAACGCTAGCATCAGCTAGGAATGGCATCTCCTTGATGGTTCTATATGCTTCTTTGAGGTCACCAGAACGGCTCAAAAGGTCGATGAAACAGGCAAAGTGCTCCGAGTTTGGTAAGATGCCGAAGCTTTTCATCAAGTTAAAGTAGAATTTACCTTCTTTAACTGAACCAGAGTGACCACAAGCAGAGAGAACGTTCATGAAAACAACTTCGTTAGGTTCAGTTCCGGATTCCACCATCTGGTTGAACGTGGATATGGCTGAGCCGATACGTCCATGCATTCCGTAGGCGTTGATCATACTACTCCACGACACAATGCTCCTATTCGTCAGGACCTTGAAAACAGTTTCAGCTGCATTGAGATCTCCACATTTAGCATACATGTCTATTAGAGCTGTCTCAGTGAAAAGATCCTTTAAACCACAAAGAATGAGCATATGGTGAACCCACTTCCCTTTCTCCAGTGAACCTAAGCTTGAGCAAGCTTGGATCACCGCCAAAAATGTAACTTCATTCATCTCGAGACAGTTGCTATACATATAGTCGAAGAGGTTAAGCGCCTCTAAGGAGTTACCATTCTGAGAAAACCCGCAGAGCACCGAGTTCCATGCCACAACACTTCTCCTGTGTTTGATTTGATCAAACACAGCACATGCTGAATCCATAAGTCCGTTTTTAGAGTACATGTCTATCATCGAGTTCTGCACAAATTCGTCGGTAACATCTGTCCTTATAACATGTCCGTGAATCTGTTTACCTAGCCGGACTAAACCATCATTCACGCATGATGAGATTGAGCTTGCTAAAGTGAATGAGTCAGGTCTCATTCGCAGTGTCACCATCTGTCTAAACAAGGACAATGCCTCAATCACCATACCTTTGTTTGCGTATAGAGATATAAGAGAGTTCCATGACACAATATTTCTATCACCAACTGCATGTAAAACCGTCTCAGAGTCGCTCAGCCTCCCGCATTCAGCGTACAGCTCAACTAAGGCAGGAGAAAGAGACTCATAGTTCGGATCTAGCTCTCGTCTAACTGCAAAACCATGGACAGACTTGCCTTCTCTAACCAACCTTAACAATCCACAAGAGCTCAAAACGCTATAAAGTGTAACCAAATTTGGCTCAATACCATACTTTAACATCTCACTGAAACTTACCAACGCCTTTTCATAGAACCCGCTGCGATTGTAACTAGAGATAATAGCAGTCCACGAAACAGCATCCTTCTTGACGATCCTTTCAAAGATTCTCTCCGCACTAAGCAAGTCCCCACACTTACTATACATTGAAAGCAGAGAATTGCATAATGTTTCATCAAAATCAAAAAAAATCCTCGTTATCTTTCCATGAACTGACTTGGCAGTCCTCAAGCATCCAATCTCACCACATCCTTCAACCACACTAATCATCGTCACAGCATCAGGTTCAACACCATCATCAACCATACACTTAAACACCCTCAACGCTTCCACCACCTCACCATTCTCTAAACAGCTGGAAACAAGAGTACTCCAAGCCACAAGATCCCTCACAGACATTCCATCAAACACCTTCTCTGCATCACTTAAATTCCCAGTCTGACCATACATACACAACAGAGACGTCTCTATCACATCGTCATCGTCTACACCGCTCTTCACAATCCTCCCGTGTACTTTCTTACCAACACCCAGATGCTCTCTTGAACCAGCACAAGCCCTCAAAACAGATGGGAACACGAACTTGCTTATCTGTGTCTTCTCCAAAACCAACTTGTGGTAAAGATCAATGGCTGCATCGAATAAGTGACACCAGACGTTGCATTTGATGAGAACGCCGTACATGAAGGAGTCAGGGTAAGGAAAGGACTCGAAGACGAGTCTCGACGAGTCAGGAGAACCCATGTGAGTGTATGATTCGATAAGCTTTGTTACGGGAAGAGGGTCATGACGGAGACGGCCAGTGACGAGGAGGTGAGCGTGAAGCTGGGTTAGTGTTCGTAAACTCGAGCATGATCTAAACAATGGCATGTACTGCGTCATCATAACATTGACAGGAGAGAAAGAGAGGGGGACAAAAGAGAGATCTTTGACTATTAACAAGATTCAGACATAATAGATTACATTAAAAGCTAAGAGAGGGTTTTGTCTTTGCTCCCAGCATCAACACAAAAGGCAGTAAGCTTATGTCTTAAGATCAAACACGAAAGAATGAACAAATATTGCACAAAGAGCAGCAACACATACAATTGTCTGAATAAAGTAAATGTCTTGATGATATTTTTCACAGTTTGGGATGGTTCATGGACGTTGATAGACATATTTGGTTCTTGGGTCAACGATTAGACCTTTTCCTCCGTTGACTTCAAGATCATGCCTGCCAAGTTTAACATAACATTCAGTAACTAAAGAACACTTTTTAGAGAGTGAAGAGTAGAGTAAACTTAACTGGAAAACAAAGTCTGGGATTGTCAACTGCTCACGAGGAACATATTTGAACAGCTGCAGAAGCCGGTCCGCATACACAACTTTCTTCCAAACCTTTTATCGGAAAAAGAGGCAAGTTATAAGAAAGACTATAACTCTTGGGGGAAAAAAAGGCTGGGACATTGAGATAGTTTAGGAGTTTACCACATTGTCCACGAACATTTGCATTCCTAAGATTGTGGCCTTCAACTGTAAAGTTGGATGAAGAACATAGATTGCCTGGAGGAAACAGAGATAATGAAGATCATGACAAGGAGAACCTTCCCCAAATGAAGTTGAATAAGTGTCGTTTCATACCTGAAGGTTACGCTTGTGTTTGCGACCAAGTATTTGTTGTAATCTTTTCATCCATCCCAAGTCTGGTTGGCTGTTTATTTACACGTAAAAGCAAAGAATGTTATAGAAGCTTATAAAGCATAACGATCTTTTTCGACTAAAATCAACGTACACTTGTAGAGATGCTGCAGAATGGAAATAGACAATCGAGTAAGGCTTTTGAATCAAAGGTTCAAATTCCTGTAAATTTGTCAAAGAAGAAGGGAGTATTCAAAAGAAGGAAGAACCATCGAGGCAATGTGATTGGGTGCTTACCTTTACAACATAAAGCACAAAACGCTCCAGATCAAGACATCGCAGCAAAAAGTGAGCTCCTACAACAACCATTACAGGATGACCCTCGGTGTCAACACCACCACGGTACCTGAATAAAGAAGACAGACAGGGCTTTGTCAATGTATGTAGTCATTGGCAAAGTCTGAGAGAAAGAGAGAGAGAGAAACCAAGTACATAGAAGCCTTACACGATTTTCATCTCTGCAATTTCTGAAAGGTTAAGAGAATTAGCTTTTGCTAGGTATCTCGAATGAAGTGAGTATTCCTCTGCAGCAGAGAGATGGGGTCCACCAAGATCACCAAATCCTAGTAATTTAACAAAATTGAATCCACTCTGTGCTTGTGCAGTCTTCTCCCATTGTTCTTTGCGCCTTTCATCTGGATCTTTAATCAACGACATGAAGGTGGGATCCAAATATGAATCAAGATGATTTGAGTTCCTGCAATCATATTTGTACCAATCAACAAAGTGCAAAGACGGGGGTCAGACAAATAAAGCGCAAAGAATGAAGCAGTCAGAGTTCACTAACCTTCGTACTAAAGCAAGATCAGTAGCAGAGCGTTGGACAAGAGCTGGAAAAGACCTGTCTGGAGGTTTATTTGGTAGCGCCTGTATTCTGATTTTACGTTCGTCTATAACCGTCTCACCATTTTCATCCCCAACATCAGCAGGGAGCTTTGATATGGCAACCTCCTCCTCATGCTCATCACGAGGAAAGTAAAGTGGAAGTAATCTATATTTTAGAAAGTCAATTTTTTAGCAATGGCTACATTGCTTCTTCATTACATAAATATAAGCTATTATGGTATGTGAGACTTATATCTAATTAGAACCAATCACATGTTTCTTAACGCAACGGTTAATACTAACAGAGCATATCAACTACAAAATAGCTACAAGCTCTCGCAAACCAACTGCATCGAATTTATTATACCTTTTGTATATCTCCGTATCAGAGGATGTGGTGGTACAGAAAACAACGGCACTGATTTTATCTTTATGCTTCTCTAGAAAGCGACGAACAGTTCCTGGTGACCGTACACAACACATGGTTTGGAAACATGAAAGTCATTTATCGAAAGCAAAGAGACTGTTCAAGAAGTGTCTTACTTATGGCAATATGAGCAGCTGGTTCTCGGGGATAGTTTTTGGCTTCTGTGTATATACAATCCATAGCAATACTGTAATGTTGTATGTAAACCAAAATCGAGTTCTTACGTACTAAATTGATTGTTGTAAACAAAATAAGGAAAAAAACTAAGGAAGATCACTTCACACACCTTTGAAGTCCATTATCAGTGAGAAGCTCTAGACAAGATCTATAGCAGTGACTTAGAGCATTTTCAGCAGCTGTATGATACTTTACTGCATACTTGGGTCCCACTGTATGGATAACCCTCCTGAACAAGAAACCAAAAAACATCTATTGAAGTTACGGTTTAAGAGACTGGCAAGGCGATTCCACAGTTAAGATACAAGTCACACGGAATGTTTTGTATTTAAGAGATGTATGTTTCGTACTAACACAGTATAAAACAATTGTATATAGTCAACAATGGAAGAGCTCCATCATTGGGGCAATGATATTTGAAGGACATAGCAGAGAGTGAATTCAAGGAGCATAATCTCTTTCCTTTTTTAGTCTTCTAAGCATACTCTACAATACTCTTCACCATCACCATTACCTGGCTGGTAGATCATATGCATTTGTTACTTTCGCCATCCCTGTCCTGCATCCACCCTGTCAAGAAAGAAAGAATAAGCGAACAAAATTTCTTAATACCTATTAAAACTATGTTCTAGAAAACAGAGAAAGAAAGAGGTTTGTACCAATGTAGCACATTGTTCTGCAAGACCAGGTCCAGCAGCCGCATGTAGACCAGGACTACTATGTGCCTCATCCAAGTTCTGTCCTCCCAATCCCAACAAAAGTAAACCATAGCAAACAAGGCACATAGAGAGAGAAACTGAAGCAAGCAAAGGTTACCTCATTGGTAGAATTCACAACAGCATCAACCTCAAGGTTCCAAGGTTCCCCTCTCCAAAGGTAGATCTTAGAGTTAATGTGGTGATCAACAGGAAACTTAGAAACCATCCCATTCCCGCTGCTTCCTGCTTCAGAAGAAGAAGAAGCCAAAGGGTTGGCGTAGCGAGGATTAGAATGTGAAGGATCACCTGTTTCACCCTCGAGGGATGAAGAAGACCTCTGCTCAACATCACTCCATCTAGGAATCTGATCCAAGGTCACAACGTAATCACCGCTCTCCGTTGGAATCCCACCACGAGAGGTTGTTGCCGTGGGAACAGCCTGATACATCATTATGAGAACGTACTAACGCACTCAGAAACCTACAATGTCACAATTGAAACCAATCCAATCCCGTGTATCAGCAAATGCACAATAAAACAACATCAAAAGTGAAAAAAGATACAAACTTTAGATGAGGGAGGAGAATTCTAATCGAAAGCAACGAGCTTTATGACAAAAAATCGTCAGAAAATACAAAATATAAGAAACGGAGAGGTCGTTTTGTTACCTGAAAATTTAAAATCACAAAGACGAATCGGAAGCTAGAGAAAGAACATTAAGATGCAACAGCTGTGATCCATCGATGATGGTTTGCGAAAACATCAACCAGAGCCCCCTCTTGTCTTGTCGTCGCAAATAATAAAATCAAAAAAAAAAAACATTTATACGCATTTGAGTTGTCTCGTTTAAACGAATATACCTCCAGCTCAAACCCTTTCGCTGATTCAAAAGGTGTTGACAATCAGAAGAACCGGTTCTTTGCTAGAACTGAAGTATTTTAATTTAACCGTCACGGAGGTGACACTAATGCCTGTGAATGGCACGTGCAAATTTGTCAACATTCTAGTACTCATATGATTAGTTACAAAACGGTACCGTTCTACGTTACCTTCTTTTGTGTGTTTGTGCCCATTAATAATAGGATCTAAAAAATTATAAAAAACCTATTACGGCGGAACAACGAAGCAGAGAAAGAGAGAGACAGGTTCTGCTTCTTCTTCTTCGTCTCGATCTCCGCTTCCATGAATCGGCTTCATCTGAATTTGAAGAGCTAACGGTAAAGCTAAAATTTTTGAGCGATTATTCCATTTTAATTTTTAAAAAGCCGATCTTTTTTCATATATACTGATTTATAGCATAGCTATGATGAATATTCTTCATTCATCAGGTTCTTGAAATGATGACTGATCCGAAAAGATTCTCTTTTCGATCTGGATTTATGGTTGTTATTGGGTAACGTTGGCACATTATCCTCAAAAGTTTCTAACTTTGACAAAAAAAATGTGGAGCTTTGCGTCAAATATCGTTGGGAGCATAGGGCTAAAGAAAGATCCACCTCAACCCTCTTCAGATTCCTCAGACGACGAGGTTTCTAATGTTAGCAGAGACGACGACGGAGAAGGATTAGACTGTCCCATTTGCTGGGAATCATTCAACATCGTCGAGAATGTTCCTTATGTCTTATGGTGTGGTCACACTCTTTGCCAGAACTGTGTCTTTGGTCTCCAACCTGCTGTCTTGAGACTCTCAACTCAAGATATCAGGGTTCCCTTCTTTGTCTCCTGCCCTTGGTGTCAGTTGCTTTCCTTCAGGATTGTTTACAATGGTGTTCTCAAGTTCCCTCGCAAAAACTTCTTCCTTCTCTGGATGGTTGAGAGTCTCAACGGTGACAGGACAAGACATCATGGTCGTGGTTCTTTGGTCACTGATAACCACCAATACTGCAACAACAACAACAACAGCAATCTGGTTGCAAGACCTGTTGTTGGTGTTGGTAACCAGTCTCCAGAACTTTTGCCTCATGGGAGCAGCCATCCAAGCAGGCAACATTTCTCGTTCCACAAGTCTCTTGATTTCTTCATCTCCTTCACATCCAAGTTTCCGTTTGTGATCATTTTCCTACTGATAGTGTTCTTTGCTATACCTGGTAGCCTCATCATTCTTGCTCTTTACTTCCTCCTCACGATTCTTCTAGCGATTCCATCTGGTTTGGTACTGTATTTTGCCTACCCTATTCTCGAAAGGTTGGTTAATGAAATAACATCATGATAATGATACTGAGCTCGCACCTCCTTTTCTCGGTCTGTGGTGCAAGCTGTTTTGGAGTCTTTGAAACTTTTTAGATATTGTTATTGGTTGGAAGTTTGGCAACTGTAATTGTGATTCTGATTCTAAATTTCTAATACTGTTATGCAACTTTCTGAAGTTTTGGTTTGCAGATTTGTGATTGTATTGATGATTGATTATGTGAGTTAATGTCTCTAAATCTCTATAAATGAACACCTTAATTGTTTCTTCATGTTACATGTTGGTCAATAACTATCAGCAGTTAAAGAAAGAATGTTTGGCTTTACAAATTGGTGGATTGAGAGGCATGTAGATGGACTACGTCCAGTTGTTCTCATGAGGTTTGCTTTCTCCTTAACCTTCAACTCTTCCTTCATTTGACTCTCGTATGCATGTGCTCTTGCACTTGCAACTATGATCTCAATGCTTTCGTTATCTTCCCTAAATCTCTGCATCGCCTTTAACTTTGTCTTCTCCACACCTCTCTGTACATTCATCGCATCGATGAGTCTTGTAGTTATGCATGAATCAGTTTATGGAAATGGAAAGTTAAAAAAAGGAAGTGGCACCTCTGTTCTATGAAGCTTTCTCTTAGCCTTTATCATCTTCTTGTCCTCCCATAACATAGTCTTCTCCCTTAGCTTCTCGTACCTGCAAATCTCAAACCCATTAGGCTCTTATCTGCCTTATAAGCAAATCAATGACGAATAAAGGAAACATAACACACACCTCGTTCTCGTTTTGCCCATCTCTGTTTCCTTACATAGTTCCACCACAGGTCCCATAGGCACAGGTTCTGCTCACTGTCCCCTGGTTTATTCACAACACAAGAAAGCTACAGATACGTACTTATATAGACGGTGATTGCAGTTTGACACAAGGAATGTGTAGTTTGTGAAATGCTGTTTACGCAATACCTTTCCCTATATACAATCCATATAAGCTAAGGTCTCACAAAGGGTTTCCCTATTAGGAAATCACTTTAATAGATTCCTTGTACCACAAGAGAAGGTCGCTCTTGTGTAACTCTTTTCTCTTTCTTTCTCAAAGAGACTCTCGCTACTCTTCTATGTACAGACCAAATTTATGACAACAAGCGTGACCCCTGAATTTTGGTCGTGCGCAGTGACCGTAGACGCGTAGATAAGGACTTGTTTTATGATTGGCTTGAAGCACTAATAATACACAATCGATCCTAATTTGTAGATATTTACAACCTACTAGTCTCTTAAATATCGTGGTTTGTAAAATAGTTGTGGCATATAGAAAGAAAACATAAAGTAGATGACTTTCTATGCTTTTGAGTTTTAATGCTGTCCAAATAAACTGAACACGAAAACCCAAAGTGAACTTGATCTGATAAAAATGAATTTAAACAGATGTGAATCTGACATAAATATTGAATGAATTTTGTTTATGGTATTTTGGGTTATGAGTATTATCCGAACCGAACCTAAATGGATATCCAATCGAATCCGAAAATTTTAAAATCTAAAAAAATAACTTATACCAAACATGATCTCAATTATTAATATGTTTCCAAAATACATTAAAATATCATTCAACATCTAAAATAATTATTTATTACATGAATAACTTTCATATATCTTGCTACATCTCATAAAGCCCAAACCCAATTGCGAAGGGCCATTAATATCATAGAGTCCATACAAAAGCAATAGAGACTTTAGAGATGAGAGAGGTATACAGCGCCCAAAAAATTAATGGAACTCATGTGTTTCTCTTGATGCTGTCTCAATCAAACCGATGTATGGATGTAGTAATAACTAGGAAGTAAAAGTGCAATATCCTTGACATAGAAACTACTTCCAAACTTGTTTCTGCCCCCCTGTATTCTCGATAAAAAGGGCCAAAAAAAAAATGGAAATAGCAAAGCAAAGTTTTGCTCATAACGTAGTAGTGCGCAATAGAAAACAAACATCAAGAAAGTAATAAAGGGAAACAAGATTTACAAGAATATTTGAGAAGAAATATCGATGAAACCCTAGCTACTTTGTCTTTTCTTCCACCCCAAGAAAGAATCTCAATACGATACAAAATGTGTTTCAGTTGTGAAGTGGGTTTGGACCGGAAGGGACGAGTCTTTTGTCGACGCCGTACCTTTGGTCAATCTCGGGCGTAGAAGGAGGAGGAGGAGAGAAAAGGGGTTGTCGACTGCTTCTGTGGATTCTTTCGAGCTCAATGCACATAGAGCGTGCGTAGGGACGAGAGAAAGATTGGCATGAACGGTGAGGATATGTGTAGTACGCGTGTTGAAACCTCCCGTTGGTTCGGTTTGTCCAGTTTCTTGCTTCTGTTGCGGTGTAAAGAAGGAAGAACACGATGAGGAAACGGATCGGACGGTTCTGGTTAGTCAGCATTGTTCCCGGTGAAGAGAGATAGAGGAGGAAGAGAGATTCTTGGAGGAAAGAAAGTTGAGAGAGGTGAAGATATTGGTGAACTGAGAAGTGAGAGTTTAATGCTGCATCAGAGGATATGTATGATTGTGTTAAAATGTGAGGCAAAGATGGGTTTAGTGTTGAAAAGATGGGTCTTTTATATCGGGATATTTACATTTTTTTTTTGCATAACCATAAATGTCAATCCGTGACCTTGTTACATTCCGAACCATAATTTTACTTCTCTTATGTTTTTGGATTAATATCCAAAAGGGCTAGGAAGATAAAAAAGGTTAAATGGTAGGTTATATTGGGTTGTTTCTTGGGTCTCAAGTTATCTCTTCCTTTGCTTAGAGCTCTCTGGTTGGCCTTCTGCAAATTGTTTGTAGGTTATGGCTAAGTTCTCCTGCAGCCAAACACAAAAACACTGGCCCTATATTCAGCTCATATCAAATAGATCAAGTAATCAAAGTACACGATTGAGAAGGAAGAGGAAAATGAAACCAGAGTGATCTTATTAGATCCTGCTAAATGATCACATGTCGTTTCGGCTTTCATATGAGCCTTTTGGACCTATAACTATAAGTATGGCCCATTTTGATTTACATAGATTCGGCCCAAAAGTATTGTCAACCGAACCTTTAGTTTTATATGGCTTCATGATTCATTGGACGTTAAAAAGAGGTTGGTACACTAGTTAATGGAGTAGTACTTAATTTAGTCGTAAGTGAGTGTCATTTTCGAGAAGATAACAAACGTGGTCGTATCAGAATCATGGATTCGCAATCTCTCTTTCTTTCATACCATTTCATATTTGTAATTATGACTCTTGAGTTTTGAAAACAATGACTTTTTATTTTTATAATGTTAAAAGTGATGATGATTATATCTACATGTTTATTAAGACAGAAACTTTTAACTGTGGTATATTCTATGTAAATTGTATGATCGAATTGGAGTCCAAGTTCAAGGTGCATCGCTCCTGACTGGTGAGGCCATATGTAACTTTATGACTCGATCTCGCACCAAGGGGCCCCCACTTTTGTCGACGCAGACTGATCTGATCAATTACCAATTTAATACTATCGCGTAGTCATCTATACAGTAGTTTGATTCTATAGATGATTAATTTAAAGAGTTGTATTATTGGTTTGTGTTTGTTTTTATATAGTGTTTAGTATATTTTCTATAGACTTACAATTTTTAACATTTCTGTGTCCACATAATTTGTTAATCAGAAACTTAATCCCTCAAATGTAAGCACCTATGCGTATTACATTTTACGGAAATGTTTATATTTGTCCAAGCACTGATGGTGCGAAACATGGAATGGAAATACCTAGCAAGGGAATATACACTAGTTAACCCTATGTTAATTATAAATTATGTAAATGATTTCGACCATATTTTGAAGTAAACAGCTATTGGGTTAATTAGTATATGATTCTCACAAATTAGAAATATTTTAGGATAACCTTAATTTTTTTGTCACAAATTAACTTTTAAAGAGAAAATAATTAAAATATGTTTTATTAAATGGTGTGAATATATATTTATACCACATGAGTTAACTAATCTATATTTAATATTTAGAATTATTTAATAAGGGGATATGAGGCTTAAATTTTTTTAAATTAAAATTAAATTTAAAAAAAAACTATTTTGATTATTTTTAAAAAATATTTTATGACAAAAATTTAAAATGATTATTTGAGATAAATGCCCTTCTCAAATTAGTATGTGATTCGTGCATGATACCTAAAACAAATTGATGATATACTATTGCCATTTTTTTTACAAATTGTTATAATTTTGTGTATAATATATAAATACATGTGCATTCTATCCGTTCTATTAATATGCTAGACACACGTACGTGAAATACAAACAGACCAAGTATAAAAGGCTTACATGCATAATCGCTACTTTAGTGTTGTTAATTATAGAATAATTGCTTATATTAATTTGATGTTGTCGCGCGTTCATGCTTGTGTTCAATATGTGAATAATGATACTAGCCAATCGATCAACCGTTTGCGTTTAAAAATCAATATAGATGATTGCAAACTCTACTGTTCATGTTTCTATTGACAACAGGATTCGCACCCATTATTGATACTTTCTATCCATATACTATAATCTATTATTTGTGTTAATTACAGAGAGGATATGTAAATCGAATAACAACATAAAAGGGCCTACGAGACTATAGATGAATTGTGGAAATACAGTTAGGTGTCACTCTTGCGTGTACGCACAAATTATTCTTGACGTAGATATGCTATCGCGTTCTTATAGCACCGATCGAGAGCGATAGACCAAACCCCATTAATGGTAAAGTATTTTTTTGATATTTGAATGTCTATGTAATATTGACACTTAATTCTGTAAATATTCCAGACGAAAAGTAATGCATATATATTCAAAGAAAGTGTACTATATGAACAAGGTTAATTGTATATTTTATCATCAATATATATTATAAACACACTGTAACTTAATAATGTTATAACTATTAATATTTATTTATTTATCAAAAAGCTCAAAATTTATATAATTAGTATATATTTTAATAAAAATATAAGTGCTTTCATGGTTATATCCTGATTATATTTCATAAATTTGGTTTTCTTGTTAGATTATTTGGTGTGTAAGATATATGTATCATAAAATATAAACATTTGTAGAAGTAATCTGATATAGTAATATTATGTTATTTTAATGTGTTCAGAAAAAATAAAATTTTATTTTATTTATTTTTAATAAACAATACAATATTTTATTTACATTTATATGAAATTTATAAATCCTAATTATCAGTTTATAATTTTAGTGGAAACCTATATTTATATAAGAGGTTTTGAAATTTATGATCTTATTAAAATGTGTAATAATTTAAACTGGTTAAAATTGAAATAGATAAAATTTATTAATTTATCTTGTTTTAACTTGTAGATATTACTATATGCGTATGTTGGTAGGTTTGGTTCTAGCGTAACAAACTATTTTAATCGGAAGACATCACCTAAACATGTGTCTGACTCTTAACCATTTATTTTAATCTGTTAATCTGATTTAGGTTCCCCAATAATGTTAACATGATTATCGAAGATTTGTGTTTGTGCGACCACAAACGTTTTGTTAAAGGATTGCAATTATGGGATTAGAAATACAGTTAATTATACATAAAATATTAGAAAACTTTTTGAGAAGAAAAAAGAATGCACATATAATATGATTATCAGATTATTTGGTATGTAGGATATATGTATCATAAAATGTAAATATAGTTTTAGATGTAATCTAATAAAATAATATCATGATATTAGAAAGATTATCAATTTATAGTTTTAGTAGGAGTAATATTGTAGTTAATCTTTTTACTGAAATCTGTTATATTTTAAATTGATTAATGTAAAATAAATAAAAATTATCAATATACTGTGTTTATTAATTTATTTTATTAGTTTTTTTTTATTTTGCGTATACTAGTGTATGGCTCTTAACAATTTATTTTAATCGATTAGACATCACCTAGACATATGTGTCTGGCTCTTAACTTTGTTCTAATCAATTAGTCTGATTATATATCCACAATAACGCTAACATGATTCTCTTTTGTCAAAAAAAAAATGTTAACATGATTCTCGAAGATGTGTGTTTGTGCGACCACAAACGTTTTGTATTTGAAGGATTGCAGTTATGGGACTAGAAACAGTCGAATATATATAAATGTGGTTATGAGATAATTAATCATGAGGATCGAGAAGTTCCACGTGGTTGGTTAACTGTTTGTGGGTTACATTCGTTAGATTCTTGTCATATCCAACACGGACAACTAGCACTCAGGAATCGACATTACTTAATTAACTAAATTTTCAATCAGAAATTAAATATACAATTTTTTTTTTAATTTTATGCTTCTTTTTCTCATATTCTTTGTTAAAAAATCGAACAGGGCGTGTGATATAGGTCGTATATAATCTGAAATAACCAGTATAAACAAACACCAGATACAAAATGAAAATAATGAAAAGTTTAATCTTTTATGCAAAAAAATGAATATTTTGGAAAGAGGCAAGTAAAGAAGGAGTAAACGCGAATCGGACTCGTAGAACAGGCGTCGATCTAGGAGTAAAAGTAGATTTGGGGCCCAGTCACCCCCCCCCCCCCCCCCCTTTAATTATCTACCCTTCCCCTTCCGTTCCGTTCCGTTCATTTCACTGGACCCATTTGACGTTGACGTTCCATTTTTTTTCACTCCTCTCTCTCTCTGACATGAATTATTATTATTTTATTAATCGCAATTTCACTATCTTTGTAAAAAAAAGAAAAAATCTTTAATAGAGAGAGAAAAAGACAGAGAGTCTGATGGGTGTTTGACGAGACACTGCACTTTAAACGGGGACTTCTACAAAGTTTTAACTCTTTTCCTCTCTCTTCCAATCGCAAACAAACCCTAGCTTTCTCTCTCTTCCTCCCACCTCTCTCTCTTATCATGAACGATCCTGGAGATCCCGATCTGAGCAACGATGACTCCGCTTGGAGACAACTAACAGCTTCAGATTCTGTCCTTTTCGACAGAGACAGTAGTCTCCTCTCTGACTTTGCCTGGAACCTCCACGCTTCTTCCTCCGATCATCAGCACCACAATCTCCGGTTCGATCCCGGTTCTCCCGTCACCATTACCGCAACGCCTGAACCTCTTCCAGCTTCGTCCTGTTCCTCATCCGTGGCCGCCGCCGCCGCCGCTGCTGCTTCTGTTATCGTTACAGAGTCTTCGACCACTAACAATCCTTCGGCTACCTCCAGTTCAAGCGAGGATCCAACGGAGAACTCAACAGCCAAAACACCGTTAGTTTTTCTTCTTCTTCTTCCCACATAAGTGATGAGACAAGAAACACGTGTGTCCTTTTTTGCAGGGGTCCGATCGTAATTTACTCTTCATCTTTGATAGTTGTTGTGGGGAGGTTTTTTTTTAACTTGGGGCCAAATGCATAAACGAATAAAATTCGTTATTTTATATTCTCTTAACGTTTTAAGAATCAATTCTTATCGTACAAATAATTTAGCAAAGAGTAGTTAGTTAGTGTGAATTTTAGTAATTTTATGAGATCCATGAATCGTCGGTGGCAGTTTTATGATGATGATGATGATGAACAACACTACAGCGCCGATATTGCGGCTGTGTGATGTTAGCGTGCACTCTACATCTCCTTTTTATTTTCATCCTCGTCCTTTCTTTTATTAAACTATTGTTAGGTCAAAAGTCTCGCACGTTTTTAATCATGGTATCTATTTAGTACATCAAAAATGTTTAAAATTTTAAAAGAAACCCTGAATTATAATTAATTATCTAAACTTCTTGTCTCGTAAACATGTCATAATCTAATTGATATTAAGGGTTTTGGACTCCACGATCCATGAAAATGAGTGCAGCTAATTACTAGTATGATTTTACATCTAATGGCAATGTCAAATTGATCATAAACTCATGTATCGTTTTTGGTGTATAGATGTTCAAGTTAATGAAAGTATTATTAGCTTTACTGATAGTTTGATTCTGAGATTATTTGGCTGAGTTGACTAGTTACTCTGTCATTTTTGATGCATGGTCTTATAGTAATAATCTTTTTACTTGTAGAAAGAAGGAGAAGAAGCAGGCTCAGAAGAGGATCCGGCAACCAAGATTCGCGTTCATGACCAAGAGTGATGTAGATAATCTTGAAGATGGATATCGATGGCGTAAGTATGGACAGAAAGCTGTCAAAAACAGCCCATTTCCAAGGTCTTTTCTAGCTATCATCACTTTATCTTAAGTTAATGTTATATACTTAGCTAAAGAAAAATTACATACAGACAATATGACACTTACACCAGTAGTAACCAAACAGCTTTTACTATTGTTTTGTTGTATATATATATAGGAGCTATTATAGATGCACCAACAGCAGATGCACCGTGAAGAAGAGGGTGGAAAGATCATCAGAAGATCCATCGACAGTGATCACAACATACGAAGGACAACACTGTCATCAAACGATTGGATTCCCTCGTGGCGGAATCCTCACAGCTCATGACCCTCATAATTTCACATCCCATCATCATTATAATCTCCCTCCTCCATTGCCAAATCCTTATTACTATCAAGACCTCATTCATCAGCTTCACAGAGACAATACATCTTCACCGCGATTACTCCAATCTACTACTGATGTTGAACCTGCTGATGTATCCTCTATTAATCCATCAGAAGATGGCCTACTTGGTGATATTGTACCTCAAACCATGCGCAATCCCTGAGGTAATTAAATCTCCTATATATATATGTATTTGTTAGTGTTTGTCTCTCTATATATATACGGTTAGGGTGAACTTAATTCTATAAAAAGATAAAATATTTTATATATTTTAGCTCGCAAAGGGTTTATTACTTTAAATGGACCACAAATGCATAAAGGTTTACTTTTTACTAGTCCGAAATTCAAAAGCCAAATCAAGAGATATCTTAAGTTGGAGTAAATTAGCATGCTTTTACAGACACTAAGTCTATCTAATCATTGATTCAACCCATCATATATCTATCTTGTGGAACAATTTAGATCACTTGATAGATATGTCGGCCAGTGCTTTTTTAATTACAGAACACATAAATAAAAGCTGGGTAACGCATATATATATATATGAATAGTTGATGATTGCCTCTAGCTCTATCTATATATATATATCTATATACTATTAGAACTATATTGATCAAGCACTGGTGTATAGTAGTGCCTTCTTTCTTAGTCCTCTTGCTATAAGGCATTTATAGGCTTACTTATGTAAGGTAGAGATTAGCCCGAAATGCGTCGGCAAGATTATAGAAATGTCAACAAATATTAATAACGAATCTCAACTACTCCACTCAGTGTCATTCTGATACTGGATCTCCCCTTTTGCATTTTTATAACTGCATGTGCATGACTATGTGTCCCGGTGCATCAACTTGTATTATATGTACGTGTACATGAGATGCAGCCATGCAGGCATATATGTATGTTGTATAAGTTCTGAGGGTGATGTGTTAGGTCACAGGAATAAATGCTTTCTGTTTTAGCTAAAGACAGCCAAGAACGAAAAAAGGTGAGAAAACTGAATAAGAAGAAATAAATGAGCATCTTAGCTCCACGAGTTAAACTCTTTTATTACTTACAATATTGACTTGTGATTTGGGAACATCTGTTATAAGAAAACTATATTAATCACATAACCAAACTATATTAATCACATCAGCAGAAACTCAATATATACCTATAATATCAGTATACAGGAGAATGTGCTTATATGCTGTATTTTTTCAAAGATAAAATGACATATATGCATGTCTGCTTGTATGATAGATTCTCCAAGCAGGTGCCGTTATAGCAAATCATCATAATCTTGGTGACAATAGCGAAGGAGGTGCGTCTGACTCATTCCAGAAGATATTGCAGACCGGAAATTATATGGCCACAATGGGTTGTAAGCAGATATCTCTACATCTTATTTCATTGTTGATCAGTGGTGTCTCATCACCGGACGGATTGCAAATTCTTAAGGTATATATGTATAGTATAATTTTGATGTAACTTAACTTTAATATATCTACTGACTTATGTGGATCCATTCCACATGTATGTGCACTTAAGGAAAAAAAAACGTGGAGCAGATTCCGGATACTTTATATTTGCTGATCTTTTTTTTTTCTTTGTCTGAGTGTTATAATTACTTTAGATTTTTATCTTTATAACTTTAGTGTGATATTTTAAGTTTACCTTTATCAACTTTACAGATTGCAAGTGTAACTATATCTGTGTTAAAGAAAAAATAAGGATTGCAACGCTATATCTTGAATATCTCCAATTCAGATTGGAGAAAAATATATCTTATCGCTTTGGCAAAAAATATCTTCTAATTGCAACGTGGTGAAAAATATCTGAATCGAAAAATGTCATGTCCAGCACTTTTGTAGCTATTAATATACTTGATTTAGATAATTAAATTTTTGTCAAACAATTTGTATATATATATAGAAAATTACAATTATACTACAAATTTGATATCACTTTTCAAATTTACCTTTAATGAAAGATAATTTTAAAAATACTTTAATTTTTTTATGAAAATAGACTTAATTAATTTTTCTAAATATTTATAAAAAAATTAGAAACTCAACCCTACCTCTTTAACACTAAACTTTAAATAATAATGACAAAAGTGTAAACTTAAATACTAATACATTTTTGATAATATGTATTTTTGCAAAGTGATACTTAACTTATGCTATTTTTAATAATTTATCTCTCTACATATATAAGCTTATCGGGTATATGAATCGTTTTAAAAATTAATATATTTTGATATAGAAGCATACAATCACAATGAACAGATCTATAAACAGTTTTCATACATACAACAATCCACAAAATCAAAATAAACAGCAATGTTGAAACCTACAATAACTTTGCATACTTCATGAAACAAATAGAATTTCTGAAAATCAAACTTCAAATATGGTGTAACGGATAAGATAGAAGAGGTTCTGGATTGCACATAAAATCAATAGTAACCACAATAGGCATATATTACAAAAGTAACGGCCCAGCAAGTTTCCATGGGCTTAGGAGTACATGACAAACCCAAAAAGGCAACGTTCGGAAATGTTCGAAATTGAAATCTTAATTGATAGATATGTTTCACTAAAAAGCTGAGGCACCGACTTTCACCAGCTATGCTGCTTTCAAGAGTGTCCACACAAACATAGAAAATTACTTTAAAAACCCCAAAGAAAAGAAGAAAAAACGGTACTACTTTCGTGTGTGTGGCGTGCCAAGTGTCGTAGCATGACGGCAAAGGTTGTCATGACCACATGGCTCAGTCCCCGATTCCCTGAGTTTATTTCCTTTCTCTTTTTTTATTTGTTACCGTTAGGTCTTGTCTTTAATAAAATTGTTTTCTCTTTAAAATGTGCTCTTTAAGAAAGCCAGTCTAAATTTTTGGAAGGAGCAGATGAATTGAATTTGTATAGTTTCTGTAGATGAAAAGTTCTAAATCAAGATTGTATACAAAACTATATTATAAAATATTGGTAACTAAAAATAAATAAAAGTACATAGTCGGTTATGTGTTCTCACTAGTCGGTAACTAAATCAAGATTGTATACAAAACTATATTATAATATAATTGTTATGTGTTTTCACTAGTCTCATAGTTATGGGCGTAACTTTTGACCGTTGCTAAATAAAATGAATTTTTATTGTTGACAAAAGAAAAAAAAAAGAAAAAAGAGTTTTTATTACAAAGGGACAGGTGTTTCAAAAGAACTCACCTCAGACACGTAAATCGAGGTGGCACAATTTGTAAATAATAAGAACTAGGATAAGACCCGCGCCTTGCGCGGAATGAAGTTGTTATTTTACTATATTTTGAAAAAATGAAACAATAGTTCGGTTTTATTTGGATTAGGGGTGTTCAATCCGGATATCGGATTTCAGTTCGGTTTTGTCGGTATTTCGGTTATTAAAATATAACTACTACTATAAATCCATATTTACTTCCGTTCGATTTGGTTTATATCTCATCGGTTTTCAGTTTATTCAGTTTTATACCAAAAACATAATTATTTAGTTTGAGATCATATTATATATTATATGAATTTTAGAGTCATGTTGTCAAAAAATCATTTATTAAAAAATATTATATATTTAAATAAAAGAATAAAAAACAAAAAGGCTTATATCATCTAATAAAATAAGAAAATCTATAATTAATATCAAAGCTCTAAATTTTGAAAATAAAAATAAAAAAACAAAACAGAAGCATGAAAGAAAAGTTTTATATTCTTCCATATTTGGTGTTCATCAAATTAATATGTCTTCGATTGAACACAACTCTGTTTGTTCAAAGATAACAAAAAATTGTAGAGAATTTCAACTAATTGTTGTCAATCAAATTTATAATCTTTACTTAAATTTAGTTACTGTTAAAATAAAGCAAAAAAAGATTAAGAAAATAAAAAGTCTATGTTGCAGTAAATTACTTAATTACAAATCACATCCATTCGGTTTGTATGGTATATACCAAAACAAAACCATATTATCGATTGTTTAATATCTTTTAATACTATAAAATTAAAAAAAAATTAAGATACAAAAATTGTTGTCAAATATTTATTATTCATAATAATTAATTTTCATATATACGTTAAGCATATTAGGTAATTTCGTAGTTTTTATTGAAGGAAAGTGCGAGATTGTTTTTTTTGAACATTATTTATCAATTCGATAGTTAGTTTAATAAAAAGTGTAATATAAGTTAAGATGGACCAACCTATTTTTCTAAAAATATTATACTTTATATATATTATATTTCACATAGTTATTTATTAAATAAGATTTCATAATCATAGGGTTCTATGATCATTCATATCTTTTTGTAACAAATTATTTAAATCATTGATAACAAAAAATTTCAATGTGAAAAATTTAATAAGTTTATAATTTATAAATATTTTTGAAAATTCATTAAAATTTTCAAGATTAAAATATTTATGTAATTTTATATGGTATATAGTTTAATATATATATATATATATATATATATATTGTTTTATTATTAAATGATACTTTTTACTCATGTGGTTTTAAAATCATGTGTATCTTTTTATAATAAAAATGTTAAACCATTGATCATTAACTTTTAACATAATAATTTTAACAATTTAGTAATTTATTGTCGTTTTTAAAAATTCAAAATATAATTTATACGAAAAAATCAAAATGTTTAATTTTATAGCTAATTCGATTGTTTAATTTATTTTAATAATATAAAATTAAACAAAAAATAATGGAGGAGATTTAGATTGTTATCAAATCTTTATTATCATAATAATTAATTTTCATATATATATTAGTCATATTTGGAAATTCCGTAATTTTTATTTAAAGAAAAAAATAAAATATTAATTGTACACTTTAATTAGTTTTATGATTAGTTTAATGAAAACTATAATATATAAGATATCAAATAGTTGGTATTAAATGTTCTTTGTAAGATATAAAAATCGAATTCGACCAACATGTTTTTCAATTTCATTGTAAGACTGACACGTAGGATTAATTAACTACCTAATTGATTGACACATATGAAGGGGTTATTTTCAATTAAGGTTACAACTTTTTAAATGATTATCTTTTAATATATAAGGGATTAGGGTAAATAAAGCAAAATAATCAATCTTATATATTGTATATGATATATAATTAAATTTAAATGATATAAACATAGTAATATAATACACTTTTAATATGGATATTAATTAAATGAGGTTTCTACTCATATGATTTTATGATTATTTACATATTTGTGTAACAAAACTTTACACCAACGATTTTTTTAATGTGAGATGTTTAGTAGTTTCAATAATTTATAATCATTTTAAAAAACAATGACATATTTCAGAATTAAAATATTAACTTTTCAATATATGTTCAAGGCAAATATCAAAATATAAGTATGTATTTTCATACAATGTATTGTTTAATTAAAATGATGTTAAATATATATAAACTAAAATTATTTCTTCATATGGTCTTCTAATCATTATATTTTAGTATAGAAAAAAAAATTAAAACCTTGATCTTAAAAGTTTATGTGGGACTTTTAACAGTTTTAGTAATTTATACTCATTTTGAAAAATTCGAAATACAATATACACAAAAAAAATCTAGATTTTTATTATATGATTAATGTAATTGTGTAATTTATTCCAATAATAAATAAATAAACAAAATGAAAAAAGTATACAGATTGTTATCAAATCTTTATTGTTTAAAATCATTAATTGTCATATATATATTTTGATCATATTAGGTAATTCCGTAGGTTTTATTTAAGGAAAGCATGTGAAACAATAAATATTTAATATATGCGACCAACTATAGCCTACGGAATATTATATTGCTAGAGAATATTATTTTTAAACTATACATTATATCACATACTCTAGAATCCTTGGGATTTGAAAATAAAAGTCAAAGAGCTATGCCACGTAGGATTGGGGTTATTTTTAATTCTTACAAACTTAAGGTTACAACTTTTTAAATGATTCTCAAATAATATATAGGGGATTCTGGTACCCTTTTTACTATAATCTTTCGAATTATTTTTTAAATACTACACTAACAGACAAAAATGCTTTAGTTTTTTTAATCCTCCTCTGCAGAAACCACATTGGTTCATGTACCTTTACCATTTGTTTACTCAATTTTTCACCTTGCACTTTTGTTAAAAGAAGAAAAATTACATGCTTCTTTTTACTTTCACCTACTGGGAAAACGTACCACTTACTGATTGTTATTTTAAATTTTTGATTAATATGATGTAGCAGAATAGAGAGAAAGTGTTGGACACAATGGTCGCTTATAATTAACACACCGTCACACTTGCCGCTATTGTCTACAACTCCTCTCTCTCTCTCTCAAAGACACTCGTCTCAAAGGATCTCTGAAACCTAAAAGAACAAGTTGGATCTGAGCTATTTTTCATAAAAGGTTCCTCTCTCACGACTAAAAAAAATCAACACAGTCATGTCGGTTTTACTTCCTCTGTGTCTGGTTCTCTCCATGATTACCTATTCAAGTAAGCTCTTATATCCTCTGTTTTCTTCTTCTTCTTCTTCTGCTTCTCTGTTTTTTTTCTATGTTCACTCGTCTCCTACGTGCAAAAATGTTATTGAACTTTCGCATGTTGTCACTATATTCTCCTTGTGTCAGTTCTGAATAATGAATCTATCTTAAACTTAGTATGAGATCTAAAACTTGTCTGCAAAAAAAAAAAAATTAAAAGCCAACCCTTTTCTTTTTATTTTTCAGTCTAAATCTAAGAACTAAAAAACTTTAAATTCTGAATTTTTTTTGGATTTAATTCTAATGGTCTGATATGCTTGTGTTTTTTGGGGGTTAAACTTGGAAAAGATGGTGCGTATTGTGTATGCAAAGACGGGAACGAGCAAGTGCTTCAGAAAGCTATAGATTACGCATGCGGAGCAGGAGCTGACTGTTCTCAGATCCAGCAGAACGGTGCTTGTTTCCAACCTAACACCGTTAAAAACCACTGCGACGTCGCCGTTAATAGCTACTACCAGAAGAAAGCTTCCTCCGGTGCTACCTGTGACTTTAACGGCGCCGCCACTATCTCTAGCTCCCCTCCCTCAAGTACATACTTTACTTCCGTGAAAACCCACTATAATTTTGTGATTAACTTATTCATTTATAAGTAACTGATATTAAAACTCGAATTTTCAAAATATTGCAGCTGCTTCAAGCTGTTTAACTGGTTCCAGGTATGTTCTGTTTCTCTTTATTAGTTCTTGTTAGTTTTTTTACTATTAAGTGTTGAACTGATGAGTTTAGTAAAGTTTCATTCTCTGTCTCCATTAATTAACATATATATGTATATATATATATATATATATATATGTTAATTGGATTTATGGGTAAATTTGATATTTTTCTTTACTACCGACTCATTACTTTATATAAATCTATATTTTTTTCTTGGATTTGTGGGTAAATTTGATATTTTTTTCTTTACTACCGACTCATTACTTTATTAGTTTGAAATTTTGGGGAGACACAATGATAGTGATTTAAGACCAAATGAACATTCATTTCTGTTCATTTCACCTTTACTAAAAATCAAAAAGCATATCAAAAACATGACAATCATTCACATGATCCAGATGTGTAATTCTTTTAATAAATCATTCAATAATCTTGCAACAAATAATCACTGAAGCTTTTGACTACTTATACAGCTCTAGTGGGACTCCGTCCACCGGGACTCCTACCACAGGAACCCCAAGCACCGGGACTCCAAGCACTGGCACACCAACCACCGGGACACCAAGCACCGGGACACCAAGCACAGGAACTCCAAGCACTGGCACACCAACCACCGGGACTCCGTCAACGGGGACACCCACTACCGGAATGCCTAGCACCGGGACTCCTTCCACTTCAACTGGCATGCCAAATTCCGGCACACCAGCAAACGGAATGCCAACTTCGTCTTCATCTTCCGTCTTCCCTGGCACTACTCTTGGACCTACAGGGAGCGGCGGATTCGGCGATCCCAACGCTGGAGAGAAGATCTCACTCCAAACTAACACTGCCTTCTTCTTACTAACCTGTGTAGCTATTATGCTTGTGGTTTGAGCTGAGGTTTTGCCAACGGCTTATGTGGTTGCGCAAATCAGATAGAGCTGCTGCTATATCTTTTTTCTTTTCGTTCACTCTTGTCTTTGTAGGGTTCGAACTGGGGTTAGTTTGGCCGAGAGACATCATGTTGGGTTAGTAGCTAGCTAGTAATATGGGATGTACCACTTAAAATCGAGATATTTTTACTTTTATTTTGTAAATTCGGAGGATGAGATGCTCTTTTGTTTCTTTGAATCTATCATCTTTTAGTACGTACTATCATGTTTCCATTATCAACGTGGTATATAAATTACCAAAACATGTGACATTTGGTCATTGGGTTAATAACTCAAGATTACCCTAAATAAAAATGAGAAGTAGTAGAGATGATGTCTTGTATAATCTCACACACCTTGAACTTGGAATATTATCAACGAACTTGTTAAACTAAAAGACATGAGGGTTTTGTAATACTACTGTTAACGGTAGAAAAAGAAAAAAAAGAATTGAGGGAGGGCTTTATTAGCTAACGAGCAAAGGAACTGTCTCTTTCGGCGTGGGTATTGTTCATACCACTATGTGGGTATGAGATCTTATCTTAAAGTGTTAACATAATGATTACGGCTATTAGGTTTCATACATAAGATGGGCGGTGAGTTATATGGTCATCTAATCCTATATAAAAATTGCAAGTGTTGGAGTTGAATTACTTTTAGAATCTTTTGATTCTTTTGTTTGTAAAAGTTGGTTTATGAGGGACGAGTTCAGGAATCGGGTGCGGCTAATAGTGGCCAAGAATCTGATACCAATCTCTTTCCAAAGCTCCTATCCCTCCATTTTCAAGCTGATTCTTAAAGTTCCTTTTGATTATTAGCAACCGAATATTATGCATCAATCCATCTCCCTTTTTCTATCTAGTCTATCTTTACACCTTCCTTAGACTCAACTTATAATAGACAAAAATGGTTATCTAACTAATCATGTAGGCTCATGACTTTTTAAGTAATTTTAGGTAGTTTCTCCAAATACAAGCTGGCCACTGGCCAGATATTTTGTCTGGTTTAATATTTCATCTATATTTTACATACACTTCTTTAGAATATTGATTACGAGTTAAATATCGATATAACATATAGTATTACGAGTAGTTGGTGTCAAATATAAGAAAAAACATGTTTATATATATATATATATATCTACTGTAATCTAGCATGAACGAAGCTTCTTACGTCTTAGTTAACAATACGATAAGAAAATTTACTAAAGCAAAAAAGTATAATAACGTAGGCTTTCTAGTTATTATCTTTCATTTGTGCTTGAATTGAGAGGAAGATGATGGGCTCTTCTGGCTGGCTATGGGTATTTGTTATTTTTGTTTTGAACATCCAATGTGTGGGCCCTTTCTGGGCCTATAAATGTAATATCTTCAAAAAGTAACGCTAGAAGGAGCGATCGCCATTGTGGTTAACAGCCACACGCTCTAACCACTGAGCGGGGGAAAGTACTTCAACGTGCTGTTCTTGTTGAACGAGAGACATCAAAGGTAAGATACCAGAGAAGAGATCAAAACTAGACCATGCTCTAGTAGATGCGCGTAGGTCAAAAGGTATGGTTCTTTGATGCAAGATGATAGAGAAATCTCCGTTGATATGAAGATGTTTGCCTTCAAGAACTGGTATGGTCTGTCTCAGCACATGACAAAAGCTTTTAGGACAAAAGACCAAAGACATTTGATTGTCTCGACATAGATAGTGTTTTGACACGTGGCATTCCTAATATGGGGAGCATTAGATTAGGAGAAGTTTTAGTTTAAAAAAAGAATTAAGAGTCAAAAGCAGCCAAGGTTTGAGCTAATCCCTAAATTGTAGGAATACCTTTGGTTTAAAGAAATCTTCAGAAAAAAAGGTAAAAAAAAAAGGGAAGACAAAATGGATTAATTCTTTTCATTTTGTTCAACCTTTGTTAAGGATTATCATTTTGTTTCTGTTTTCAATAAATTTAACGGTTAATGTTTGATGGATTCGTCAAAGTTTTTAACTGTTTGATGTATCTAAACGTTTGCCCCTTCATTGAGGTCAATACTTATAGACACAAGAATCACGTTGAGAGGATTACTAACGGCGGTAGCCATTGCGTGGTATAGAAGGTAGGGTTCATTAGACCATTTTGTATCAGAAATGCTGTTGAATAAGGGTTTAAGATGACAAAGTTTTCGATCTTTTTCTTTTTAGCAATGGAAAAAAATCTGAAGAAGGGACACAATAGGAAAGGTTTTCATCTAAAGAAGCACAAAAAAGCTGATCCAAGACCAACGAACAAAGGAGTGAATGATGAGAAGCCGGTCTTGTTCCAGTTGGGGAGCATTGCTATGGTCAGTGATGCTCGTCTCAAGGCAGATCCAGAGATCACCAACAGCAGCATACCTGCATCTCCTTCCTTGTCTTCATCATCCTCAGGGAATAACAATGCAAAAGAAAGGAAACTGTCCGAGTTACAAAGTTTATCAGACACACTAGGGTCACAAGTCTCTGGTGTGACACATGCATCATCAGTGGAGCCTGCGCTTCTTTTGTCGCCTTCTGTTCAGTTGATGGATAGGGAAGGTTCTGACCAACCACATAGACACTCCTTACCGATCTTGGAGAGAAACTTGAGCGCAGTTTCGAATGATTCTCTGTTTAGTCTCAGCATAGGTGATAACACAATAACAAGAGATGAGTTGTTTAGTTACCGTGATTTCAAGGCTGGAGAGCTTTTGAAATCGAGTGAGCTATTGTCTTTCTGCCCTTCTGTTCATGTTCCTGCTGACTCTTCTGATATTGGTAAGAGCTTTGATTTGGAGGACAAAGCTAGTGAGTTGTTAGAAAGTGACAGTGATGATAAGTCTTCAAACTCGGAGATATCGTGGAGGAACCTTGGGGATAACTCAGACGAAGAACCAAGCAGCACGCAGTCAGTTTCATCTCCAATGTGAGTTTGTTGTTACTTCACATCATCTCTCATTGTAATAGTTTTTTTTTTTTTTAAATTCCAGGAAACAAGAAATTATGTTTTGATGAAGTTTGTTTTTATACAGAACAAAAAAGAGCAAGAAGAAAAAGACTACACAGCAGCAGAAGCAGAAGAAGAGATGTTCTTGGTTGTGTTGCAAGGACACTGGACCGTGCTTCTCTTGTTGCAAATGGCCAAGTTGTAATGACGACCTCTCTTGCTGCAAGCGGCTAAGATATTGTTTGTGCTGCTCAGGGTTGCCTCAATGCTGCTTCTCTTCTTGTAGCGGGTTCTTCTGCTGTCATTGGTGTTGCTGTTCCAGGTACATTGCTATATTACCAAACTTCTCTTCTCTACACAGTGTTTTTTGTTTTCAACCGAAAAGGCTAACTAATAGGAGTTTCTTTGTGTGTTGCTACAGTTCTTCAAGGAAGTTGATAGATGATGAGATAGCTATGCAGAAACCAAAAAAGCCAGAGTCCAAAACATCTCATAAATGGTTTTGTTGCTTTCCTTCTTGTTGTTCTTCTTAGTTTAGATTACTACCCAACTTTGTTTTTTTCTGTAGCTAAAGGGATTATAAGAAAATTTAGATTTTACACAAATGTAAATGTTTCTTGCTTTTTTTTGAACACATTTCTTGCTTATTGAGACTGAGAACTGTTGTCAACAAAAGAAGAACATTACAACAGTATGTTTTTTTTTTGTCATCAAGTCAGATGAAGCAGGAAAATAAATGTTTCTTGCTTATTAAGAACAGTTACCAAGAAAAGATATTAGAAAAAAATCCTAAAAATTTGATAATATTTTAAGTTTTAGGAATAATGAAAATAATTTGGAAATAAAACTTTTTAATTTTAGTTTTTTTTTCAATACCAAGTTTAATTACTTTTCTAGAAACTCAAAACTAATTTATTTATCAATTACTTTAAAATTAAAATTTGTAACATTAAATTCTAAAAAAATATTTCCTTATAGTCTAAAATTTAAAATAACATTATAATTTTTTATAAATATTTTTAAAATTTTGGTTGAAATTTATTGATATTTTGATTAAAATAAACATAGTTTAAGTATTAAAGTGAACATAATATTAAAACTTAGTGTATAAAAATGAAAAAAGTTAATTGAGATGTTAAACTGGAAAGTATATGAGTTTAGGTATTAAATAATATAATTAAATTTAGTTAGAGTATTTTATGAAATTTTCTAAAATAAAATAAAATATTGGAAACATAGTAACTACTCAAATACGTTGCCCAATTGTAAAGTCAATTTATTTTTTCTGATAGGTCAATTTTATGTTATGGACAAATAAATTCATGGAAAAACTGAAAATATATACAAAAAATTGAGTACGTTGAAAATATATAACTAATTTAAATATATCTATCTATTATAATGTTTGATGATAATCCTACTTAGTTCTTGATTTAATATTTAAAAATAAATTTTTAAATTTATATTAAAATTTTAATTATAAATAAAATAAATATATATTATTAAAAAGAATCATTCTAAAAATCTATTTTGAAAAAATTGTCAGATTTATTCATTAAAAATTAATATATTTTATTTCATATTTTTCTTAATTACCCAAAAGTATAATTATGAAAAATTTAGAAAGAATATAATATTTTTAAGAATACACATCAAATTGCATATTTCACATGAAAAATATTTAATAAATATGAGCTAGAAGCTACAGGCATTCTTTTATAATTTTATTTATTTATTACAAACCACCATAGTTTGATATAATCATTTAACATAGTTGTGTTAAATGAAATTATATGTTACCATATTTCAATGATTATCCGTAAATTAAAGATACCATTTGGTGTTGAAATAAGGCAAATGGTTCAAATTCAAAATTTACTAATCTTATAAAATTGAGTTGTTTGTAAATTGCATATTTCTAGAATTTTAGAGTGGTACGTTAAAAGTAAAATATGCATTCAATTTTTTTAGAAAACTCTGAAATATGTAAAATATTTATTCTAATAAAATTAGTTTATTTAAAAATGTATTTAATTTATACTAGGATATTTTCCGTAGAATATAAAATATACAATTCATAGGATAAAATTTGGAAATTTTTATTTAATAATTTTTAGAATCTAGAAAAATACTACATTAGTATGAGTATTTCTTGCATTGTTCTTATTTTCATAATTTTTTGGATTGTAAAACTCTTTATTTCATTAATTTTGATAAATAGAAAAGGCAATATAAACAAAAGGGACAAAAATAATTTGATACTATAAGAACAAACATATTAAATTTTTGGTCAATAATTCCAATTTTCTCTAAATTCATTACCATGATTGGAAAATTCAAAAATGAGAAAAAAAATCTATATATTTGTGTAAATGTACAAACACAAACAACACCAAAACAACCAGTTATCAACAAATAACTAGAAGTAAGGTAAATTGATCTATAATATTAAAGTTTTCTTATTGAAGAAGACAACAAGTGTTGAAGAATAAATCTTTGAGCAGTTCCCAAATATCTGTTACATAGAGAAATATTTCTTTTGACATTTGTTATATTCTTAGTTTTGCAATATAAGTCCCTGTTATGTAAGAGTTCGTCTAACAGTTATATTGTTCCAAACTATGTTATAGGCGGTATTTTCTCCAATCATTTATTAAAACTAAAATAATGGCAACGAAGAAGTTTTCATCTCTTCTATTACTTTCTATAATGGTGTTTGCTCTCATCATTCTGCCCATTGATTCGGCCTTTCCAGGTAAACATATTTCATTGACTAGATATGTACTCTCTCAAACCCAATTTTTTTTTTTAAAATCCAATTTTTTTCAAGCCTTGAATTTTTCTTTTAAAAAAACAAGACTAAATTCACTAAACACAGAACAAAGATCCATTCAAATATTCAATATGTCAAAATTTGAATTGATTAATTTTGGTACTCAATATATTGTTAATTTGTGTTTATGATGAATCAATTAATTAGGATTTTATTACAAATGTATGGTGGACGGATGTTCACTCACACCAGTATGCTGGGCAAAATGCAAGTCTATGGGGTTCCTTAGAGGAGGTGAATGCCGAATTTATAGTTATGGCGGTGTTTGTTGCTGTCAATGCACTAATAAAGCATGTATAAATTAATGTTGTATCTGGTCCTTATTCTTACTAATCAATTCTTCAATCTATATGCAATCTCATTTATACATGAATAAAAAAGCCATATATTGAAAAATGTTTCATTGTCTCATCCAACAAAAAATTATCATCTCCTCTTGTATGTGCTCTCGATTCACAACATCACACGCCATCACAACCTAATTCCAACTCGTTATACGATTGAGATAGGCAATTGAGATATATATTCAAGTTGGTTATATATTTATTTGCAAGGCCCATATATATCAGATCTTAAGAAATGCACCGTGTTAAGATAGACAGCTGTGGTTTCAGTTTTAGTATTCAGTCTGTTTCGAAAAGATTCATTTAAAAAAATTATTTTAAAAAGATATATTTTCTACTTTTAATGTATTAATTAATGATAAATTATAAATTAAAAAAAACATAATTATGATTATTAAATTTCTACTAATTAAAAATTAAGAAAAATAATTCCTTTGTTTTTTTTACATTTGACATTTTAAGATTACACACATAGATTAAAAAATATTTTTTTCATTTTCTAAACAAAAACATCATTAATTGTTTACTTAACCACAATTTAACCAATAATAAAATAGAAGTTATAATATTATTGGTCATCTAATATCCTTGAGTCCCCGTATAGCCGGCCGATCCATAAAATATGGCTTGCTTTCATATGATTTGATCATTTTTGATCACTAGTTTAAACAAGCTCACATGAATTACTCACAAAAAGCAGAGTCCAAACATCTCATAAATGGTTATGTTTCTTTCCTTCTTGCTTTCCCTTGTTTAATGGAACATATCAAGTATGGGGTATTCAGCTTAATTAGGACTTTAATCGAACTAGAACCGATAATATGTAGTTAACAACACGGTTGTATGGGGCTAAAAGAGCCGATACTGAACATAATTGGGCCTTATTAATGACGTAATATATAACGTCACTATGACGCAGATACACAAAGGAATACACGTCCCATGATCGTTAATAACTACGCCAAAAACGGAAAACAGGGGAAAAAAAACGATTTAGAAACTAATAATGAACAAATAAAAAGGTAGGGCCCACACTTAGCACGGCTGGTCAAACAGGGAGCAGCCATGTGGAGACCTCTCTCTGTAAAAGACATCAGTCATTGACTTGACGTGAGACCTACTTTTTACTATTTCTCTTCAAAGTCTGTACCAAAGAAAAAAGGCAAAAAAAAGTTTTAACTATTGAGTCGAGAGAGACGCGGCTGAAAGTGAAACAATATCTATCTAACCTCACATAAATGATAATTATTTTTACATCTAATCTATTAAAATTACAGTACATTTATGAATTAATCTTTACCCTTATCTAATATTTACAAGAATGTTGTTGATATTATCTTTGCATCCAAACATCTAAAAATTAATTTTTAGTAAAAAATAAAAAAGTAAATTTCGGTAAGCCCATTAACAACCTTTATCATTGAAATTCAAAACTTCACAAAAAATGTAAATGTGTTTTCCAAATTTTTATAATAAAAACATAATTATACATATATATCATTAAATTAATTTTATTTTTTATTCATATTCATATAAGGGTACCCAACTATATTTGAACTATAAAATGATAATAATGCTAATAATTTTCGATAATAATCTAAACTTATTCATTTATAATAATAAAATTATGTAACTTTCCATAACAATTTAGTGACTAAAATACATATTAATATTTATTATAAATGGTTATATATACAAACAAATACAATGTATTATTCATTTGTATGATATATATCTAATAAAAATAACTTATGTAACTTATAAATTTAAAATTTTAATCACCATATAATACATATACACAATTAGGTCTAGGACGGATCGAATATTTAGGGTATTTTAAAATATACGGATAATTATTATTTAAAAATACTTAAAAATTATTAAAATTTAATAAAATTAAATTTTACTTATTTTATATAAAGTATATATAATATACATAGATAGCTATATTAAATTTTAAATATTTAATATTCGGATCCGAATATCTAAACCTAAATTTTACTATCCGAATTTGTACATGAATTAGTCGAATCCGTAAAATCACTATAAGAATCCCTAAATATCCGTTTTGCGAAGCGGATGAGATCACAGATCAGATAACGCATATTGAATATTAAATTTGAGTTATATCAACATTATATCAAACAAATTGTTTAAAAATTTAACATTTAGAAAAACAACATCTGCGTGGGTGCGCAAATCAAATGGTAGTTTTTCTTTGTTACAACGTTCTTTGTTGAAATATAGTACTATATATTTAATCATCGCTGATGAATTAAGACAAAGATCTTTGAGTAAGTAGTGTTTTTTGAAAATTAAAAAATATTTTTGTTTAGATTTTTCTCTTATCTTTTTTTTTTCCTTCTCTTCCTCGAAATTCATACTCTGATTCAAGAGTCGTCTCTTTAACCCTCAGAGGCTGCGTCGATGAAGGTAGTCTTCGTTTCCCAGATTCATCTTCTTGCTCGAGTGCTAAACTGTTGGCGACCAACAGTTTCCCAGAGGGACCTACGAGATCATCGTTAGAGCCACTGGTTACTTCAGTAACTCTAATTGTATCGGCCACGGTGGTTTCGGTTCAACCTACAAAGCTGAGGTGACTCCAGACAACGTCTTCACTGTTAAAAGAATCTCTGTTGGGAGGTTTCAAGGTGACCAACAGTTTCACGCTGAGATCTCGGCTCTTGAAACGGTTAAGCATCCCAATCTCGTCATCTTAATTGGTCACCACGCGAGCGAGACAGAGATTTTCCTTATCTACAACTACTTATCCGGAGGGAACCTTGAACATTTCATCAAAGAAAGATCAAAGCGTGCTCTCGAGTGGAAGGTCCTTCACAAGATTACTCTTGATGTAGCGCGTGCTCTCGCCTATCTTCATGAGCAGTGTTCACCTAAAGTCCTGCACAGAGACATCAAACCGAGCAACATACTCTTGGACAACAACTACAACGCCTATCTGTCTGACTTCGGGTTGTCAAAGCTCTTGGGGACTTCTCAGTCTCATGTCACAACAGGTGTGGCTGGAACATTCGGCTATGTTGCTCCGGAATAACTCGGCAAGTCATGGGATTGTCATCTTGGAGTTGATATCGGATAAGCGAGCTTTGGATCCTTCTTTCTCCTCTCACGAGAATGGATTCAACATTGTCTGGTGGGCGCATATGATGTTGAGTCAAGGCAGAGCTAAAGATGTTTTCACCAAGGGATTATGGGAGACTGGTCCTCAAGACGATCTGGTCGAGGTCCTGCATTTAGCACTCAAGTGCACGGTCGATAGCCTCTCGATAAGGCTGACGATGAAGCAAGCTGTAAAACAGCTGAAACGAGTCCAGCCTTCTAGATTGTGATCAAGAAGATGTGTTATTAGAGGATTTGTATAGCAAGCAAACAAGTCCATAGGCATTAGAACCTTTTAGTTTTTTTTTTGTTTTTTTCCAAATCTGTTTCTTATTTTCATGGTAGGGTTTTCATCTGTGGTACTCACCATATGCATCTTTAATGTTATTTTCTTAAAACTGAAAACTGATCATTTATTTCTACATCTCTGTGTAAAGTAGTAAAAATACAATATTAAAAAAATCACCAGATTCAGACAATGTCATGTGGTGTCCTGATCTAAAACTCTTAAGCATCTTCTTCTCTAAACTCTGGTCTTAAAAAATGAAAGGAGCAGGGGGTTCTAAAAGAGAGTAGAAGTGTTGACAAGAATGTGCCTAAGAGGATGATCAACATGAGGACCACCAGCATGTTTAACGAAATCAGAAGGAGACAAGAAATCACCATGGCAGATACACATGATCTTCACTTCTTCTCCATTACCGTATCGATAAAGAATCCCATCAACTCTCTTCCCGTTAGGTCCATCTCCTTTGGTGAACACACATGGCATCTCGTTTTTCCCTTTCCCTTGTGCTGGCTCTATCTTCATCTCCACTGAACTCAATCTTCTTAGCCGATTATTCGGCCATGTCATTGCTTCCTGTTGTTGTTGTTGTTGTTGTGTCAAGAGTAAGCTTCTTGCTTCTTCGCTATATGCTGGGATGAATCAAAACAACACTGTTACTTAGAAACATTGGTACCAAGAGTAAAAAACAAAACAGACAGCTTTGTGTAATGAATAGTATACCTTGATGAGGTTTGGTTTCCAACTCGGAAACACTTGGAAAACTTCTTACGCCACTACCTCCTCCAGACTCAATAGAGCCTTGCAGTGAATCATGACCAGCACTGTGTTGCCTTAAAAGTCCACCTCTGCTAGCCATCCCTGACCACCGTGGCAGTCCCGACAAAGGTCTACATCGCCGTCTCGAACTGGTGGAGCCTTCTCCCCGAACATTATCATTACTAGCTTCTGCCAATCTGATGCTGCTTCCACCACCGCCACCTCCAACACGAAGCTTCTCGCTTCTCCTTCTCTTAGCAGCCATTCTCCTCAAAGTCTGCATCTCCTTCTTCTTCCGCCACTCTTCCTCCGACTCCACCGGCAACGACGTCGTTCTCGTCAAACCCCTAACTCTCGCCACAAAAGTCTCCTCATCAGGCATCGTCACCACGACAGAAGAAGATCTCACGAGCTTACTTCTTTTATCAACTCCAAACCTCCCGCCAAGAGATAGCTCCAGATTCAACTCTATCTCCTCCTCCTCCTCATCTTCTTCACTTTCAGCTGAGTTAGAGATGAATCTCTGAAGCAGATCACTTGGGAACACACAACTATTGCTTCTACCAATCTCTCTACTTCTCTCGTTTGCTCCCGCCATAATGTAAAAGTGAAACTAAAAGAGATTAGATTTTGATCCCACTCATATCTCAGAATAAAAAAGATCATAGAGCAAGAAAAAAAAAAAAGGAAACATAATGTTTTCTTTTCTGTTGATTACTTTCTTATTAATGGGGAGACCAAAAAAGTTTACATTCCCAGTACATGAGAACACCAGAATATTCACTTCCATTTACATCAAACTAACCATCCCCCCCCCTAATTATTTTTTCTATTTTCTGCTTAATTTTGTTTTATCAAACAAAAAAAAAACTGTAATAATCTATTTGAGTATATTAGGGCATGATTATCCCTAAAAACCCATTTGGGTTTCTAGGGAATTTTTTTTCTTTTTTTTTAATTTAAAAAAAAAAAGAAATAGTAAACCAATCACGGATCGTCACGTGTCAGTGGGATCCGTGAACAGTACAAGAAACCCGTTAAAATCAGTTCTCATTTTAGGATTTCTACAACCGATCTTTAGAACATCATTATCCATGGTTACTTACCATGAGTGCTTAACTAAAAAACATTAAAAAATTAAGTAGATCCCACAAAAAATTTAAGAAACACTTTTTAAGTTGCCAAAATAAGCACCAATTTTCTTAGTTGCTTGTACTGTTCGCGGGCCCCACTGACATGTGCCGGCCTGCAATTGGTTTATTTTTTTTGTTTTTTAAAATCAGAAAAAAAAATTAAAAAAAAATAAGCACTCCAAATTTGGGATGCTCGGTTAATCATGCTCTTAGCTTTTTGTGGAACCATTCGAATATTTAATTATTTTTTGTTAAGGATCCTGTTAAGGATGTTGGGATAATGATGGTCTTATGTAATTATAATAAGCTATATCATTTATATATTATTTATGGGCACGTGGAAGAAAATAAAATGACAGAGAATATAGCTAATGTATGAAAAGTATAGAAGAGCCAAGTGGCAATCAGATGATCCCTCACGTTGACACGTTTTCGTACGGCTTCAGAGTTGTTTTAATAATTTAAATTATTGGTTTTTAATCTCTTTGTCTCTTTCCTTTATTTGCCCTATTATTGTTGCTCCTTTGTAACGCGTAAACAATGCCATTTTAAAAAAAAATATAATATTCGCTGCCTAGTTACGTGTCGTCATCACCGTAAAAATAGGAAGTAGACACGTGTCTTTGTAAAGTGTACTTGACACGTGTATCTGTGTTATGTTCAGTCAGAGTCAGAGGAACGGCTAAGGTTCATCGTAATCAGGTCCTACAATGTGGAGTACTTGTGTAACATTCCAGTACCAAACACCAATACTCTTTTTTTTTCTTATAATAATTTTATGGACAGATTTGAATAAAATATGTTCTGAGCTAGATATGGATCTAAATAGTTACACTTTTAATTTAGATATTCATGTCTTAAATTCTATTGGATCCAATTCCTCTCCTAAACCCTAATCCAACGGGATCTGATAGCATAAACCAATATATAATTTTATTATAATCTTTAGGGCTGCCCATTGGCTTGAGGTAAGTAAGGTATACGTACGTGTACGTAGTCCCACACACACGCCAGCTCAGGACACCTCTCCGCATATAATAACGAGGACTGTCCCGGTAACGTGAACCATGTCAGAGATGGAACAAGTTAACACGTGTCCAAGTGGGTGTGTGTGGATCCTTGCGTGTCTACTAGTATCGAAAACCCGATCAAGTACTTCCTGTAGTATTATCATATTTTTCCTAATGATCTTTTCTTCTGTTACGATAGAACGTGAAGAACGATTTATTTACAGTAGTGTTGAATCGGTAATATGCATACGCTCTCAAAACTTTGTCTAACCACATAAATTACACAAAGAAAGCTAAAGTTTTGGTTTTCTATGTTTGAGATTAAAGTGTCTACAATGGTCAACATACATACATAAAAAATAGACTAGTCTCGTTCAGTATAGTGAAACTTCGACAATAGGCAAGGCATGTCCAACATTTCTGAAGAACTTGATCAACATTATAGAGAGTCTTTTTGGGGTTGGTGTAAAAAAAACTCAAATTCTTGTCTTCAAGTCTGAAATCTAAGATATGATATGACTTCATTTGCCTCTTTTCTCAGTCAAAATAATTTTGGTGGCCTTTATGAACACTAGTTAGGCGTAAACATTATTAGACCACTATTGTAACTTGAATGATCTTCGGTAAGTTTTATAATTAAAATTCTATAGTACTTAATATTTTTACGAATTTAATAAAAGAACATGAGATTGTGAATTATAAACAAAATATTCAATTAAAGGCAGTGAATATTAATTAGAAATGGCTGCGAAGATTGAAAATTGTTGTGTTTGAATGAATTTTCATTTCATTCAGAATCTATGTATAGTCCTTTGAGATAATTTCCCAAATTATTTTTTTAATCGAACTATTATATATCATTTTTTTATATAATGAATCTTTTAACTTAAATCAAAATCCCTAAAACATAAACCAATAACTTATTATTTTGCATAATTATATTGTTGCATCGGATTCTAAATGTCCTAAAAATATTTTTTTTATTTACACTAATTTTTGATTTTTTTCCAAATATGTATTAACATTGTTTTATGAATTCAACTTCTTAGGATAGACTTGAGTTCCAGAAAAATAAACTACTATGATTACATCCTTAAAAGAATAACTGTGAATACAATCACCAGTTGTCAAAAAGGATTCTTAACATTATAAGATGATATTCTCTACCTTTTTTGTCCTCTTAAACTTCATGGCTATAGTCATTTTCTATATAGTTTCGTGTTAGTCCAAAAATCTTAAGGAAATAGTTTTTAAAAATGAATATTTCCTGGAAAATAAGCTATGTTGATCGACACATCTTCTAGGGGAAAAAGGTAGGTGGGAATACGATGGAAAAAGGAATGGAATCAAATCTAGCAAAATCGTTGACGTGTAAGAGATTTGTAATCCAAACCTGGAGACGAGAGAGGTGTCACATTCACATAATTGTTGTTTTCTCTTTATCAAGCAATGCTATATTTATTTTTATTTGCTTCTTTTTATAACCGCTAATTTACTTTTAATTTACAGATGTATATCATTCTTTTATTTCTTTACAAATTAACAATACTTGATTGATGCGACACTAGACCAGATAAAGCTCATCTTAATATTAATAATTTTCTTGAAAGGGATTGATTCGCAATGGAACAAATCATGGGGATTCATAAGGGGAAACTTTATTAAACCTAAACTGAAACTGATGAAACAAAACAAAGATCATGCAGTGATGCCTTCTACGCTCTTAGCGGTTTTTGTTGGAAGCCTGGTAGAGAAAAAATAGGTTAAAATCAATTCATGAACCGGATTACAATGCAAGTTTGGCTGGCTAAACCAAATATAAACCGAGACATGCTGTAATAAAACTATACGCTCTGGAAAAAGCAGGCTAACATGTACATGAGCATATTAACTTGTGTACTTGTTTACTTCAACCAAACAAGTACACAATTAATTTCCTACAAAGGCATGCACATGAGCATATTAACTTGAGAGGAGACTTCCAAGGAGGAAGTGTAGCTAGAGAGAATTATACAAAGAAGCTACCAACCTTTCTTGTAGCTCAGATCATTCATCTTCCTGTCAGGACTTTACTTTCCACAAATTGCTTATGGAGTTGCTGCAACTCACTTTATATATCTATTTTCTCGAAGAAGCTTGAAGTGTAAGTAGCTCCAAGTCTGCAATACTGAGTTGCTCTAGAAGAGATTTATAGTAAAAACAATTGCAATTAATAAACTACAAAAAGTAACTGTCTACTTACTGATGAAACCACGGCATACATGCATGCCATTCAATGATGATTATGATTTTAAGGATAATTTTCAAAACTCAAAGATATGACTCCTTCCCTATGATTAATAACTGAGGAACTTCAATGATGTTTATGATTTTAAGGATTATAAGCTTCAAAAACTTTCCTATATCTGTATTTGTTTTTAGCTTTCACCCACAAAGACTAACAAAAAAACCTGCTTGTTGGTCAGATTGAGCAAAGGTTTCTTTGACCCTTCTTTAGCATACCTATTAAGGCAACATAATGTCCCTTATCCAACAAACACTCTTGAGGACTTAGTCATGAGTTATGAAATGGCATACTTTTGATGTTCTGAGTCTGCACTATAAGCAAAACACGGTGAGGTGAACTTTCGAATGACTTTTTTTTTTTTGGAATATAAGAAATTGTCTGGTGAAAAGAAAAAAAAAAGACAAAAAACAACAGAAGAACCTATGATGAGTTCCATGAGTAAGAAGAAAAAAGACCTAAACAAGTAAAGAGATGTAAATCTGTAAGGTCGAAAAATTATCAAAGCTCTTCCCTTATCTCTTCAAACAATTAATTTTCTATCAAGGCTTGAAAACCGTAACTCTTCTTGTACTGTTGGTGTTTGTAGAGGAGATTATATCAAGCTTTGACCATATGAGGTCCACTGTTTTTCTTGTCTCCGTTTCCTCTTCTGTTCCTACGGCTTGTGATAGTCTTGAAGCCATCATCTTCCCCACCTGCAGAGCCATTCTCAGACTTGCTTCCATCTGCAGAACCAGTCGGCGTCTTGCTCTCATCTACAGAACCAGTCGGTGTCTTGCTCTCATCTACAGAGCCATTCTGTGTCTTGCTTCCACCTCCACTTCTCCCACCAGAAGGTTTGCTTCCATAATACTCAACTGCAAAACCAAAAAAATCATAGGATGTTCAGGGCTTGCACGCGAGAAACTGACTACTTTTTAGACCAGATGGTTTAACCAAAAGAGAAGCTTGCCTTGCTTTTCCTTTACACGAAGCTTATGGTCCCCAAGCTTGAAGGGATTGCTCTTGGCAGCCTGTGGAATTGACATACTAGATATTCATACCAGTGTTTTCAAAAGGGAAACAAGAATCTTGTATTTGTAAAGTACCTTAAGCATGCTCTGGACAGATGCAACAGATTCAAAGGAAACAAAACCAAAGCATCTTCCACTAGCCTGGACTCATAAGGAAACAAGTTTAGAATTGTTAATTGTGCTTCTTTAAAAGGAAACTAGAAGACGTGATGAGCAGAAAGACAAGATCATTACCCTGGAGCTTCTGATTTGAACTCCACCTTCTTTGATAGGGCCAAAATCCTTGAACAGTTCATAGAGCTGAGGCGGCTTTGCATCCATCGGCAGATTAGACACAAATATGGAAGTTCCTAAAACCAAAAAACAACAAATTATAACCATCTGATATCCCAAAACAGACAAGAAAAGAATCCAATGACAATGGATGGTCGTCTCTGCGTTCTAACCTGGTTCGTCCAGGAACTTCTGGTCACTTTTCTTTTCAGATTTCACAACAGCAGCAGGTGCTGGAGCTGCACGCGCTTTGGGTTGTGCCATGGATTTAGGTTTCTGAACCGAGGCTGCTTTAACTTGGAACGGCGCAGCGTTCCTCGACATTGATTGAACCTGTATCACAACACTAGTTAACAAGCATTGCATAGATGTCACATGAGAAGTCGAAATCTGCATGACGAAAACTCACCATCGCAGCATAAGATTTCTTGGCTCCATCAACCGGAGCAGCAGAAGTTTCAGCAATTGGCTCTTTTGGTTTTTGAGCAGTAACAGCTTTTTCCAAAGCAAGAGTGGCTCCAGCAACAACCTTCTTAACCTCAGCAGCATTAACCGAGTTCTCGGTCTTCTGGACCGGCTCGGTCTTGGTTATCTCAGCAACTGGCTTCGCCACTTCAGTTACTGGCACTACAATGGCAGTAGTTCTCATCATCCATCAAGAATACAAACATAATGAATACTAACATGACTTAGACCACTTACCAGATTCATCAACAGCTGGAAGAGTTGTTGGAGGGGAAGACTCTTCATCAACAAAACGATACATGTCATTGACGACAACATGGGCCTTGTCCTGACGCGCCAGACAGAACGACTGGGAAAACTTCTTCTTGAGGTTATCTTTGCCAGTCAAGAAACCAATAACCATGATGATTATCCCATCTTGCAACGACCTCTGAGAATCAACACTAAGCACATCGTATGTAGTCCCCTCACATTCACAGGTAAGGTAGTGCTTCTTGATAGCCTGGATCACAAGATGATGATAAAAAAACAATGTGAAATCTCTCGCTTAGACAAGAGTCTTAAACCCAACAAGACAATCATAACTAGTTTCACAACAATAGCATACAATAACCATTATGATTAAAAAACTGCATTTAATGTCAGAGTAAATATCTCATAAATTTAGTAACGCAACCCAACATACTGCAAGAAGAGCAGCAACCTTGTTGACCTAATAGAAATATAGAGTGAGATCTAAACAAGCAATAACTGAGTGAATTAAATGTACCTCGAGGGATGTAAAAGACAGCATGGTACCATCAGGACCTGGTCTGGTGATAACGCTAGCATCAACATAAAGCCTATAAGCTTCATGAGTAGCGTTTCCCATTAGATTATAGTATTGTTCAACAAAAGCCTCAGAGATTACTTCGTGAGACGCGTGAACAACACCTTCCTCGGCAGCCATATCTGCACACGTCCTTCAAAAAAAGGGTAAATTCAAATTCAGATCAAAACGGATGTGAACCAAATCGAGATTCAAATCGAAAACCCTAGAAAAGAAAAGCTAACCCTTTTCGATCAGATTGAAGAATCTGAAATCGGATTTAGAGACCTGGCGGCAGAGAACGATGGAACCGAGGAAAAAAGGAGGAAGCTTTTTTTGGTGATTAGGTTTAAAGAAGAGTGAGAGAGACTTGTGAAGAGGGAGGAGAGGGAGCTCTTTTAAATAGGGTTTTAGAGAGGGCTCTCTCGCAGACAAGTTGTGCTTTTTGATTTTGAGAAGGGAGAGAACAAACAAAAAAAGGAAGCTGAATATTTAGAACAAGAAGGTCGGTCTTTATTATTTCTTCCGAACTCGAACTTTGGTTTGGTTCCGGTTTTGGTTTGGTTTTGACTGGGATGCTTTTAATCTCCTTTCCTCGTTGACCTAATGAGTCTTGACTCTATAGACTTGAACTGTATAGTTAATGATCTTTACATATTTTATTAGCAAAACTCAGTCTTTATTCCTTCAACTAATTAATGTTTAATTATCAAAGATAGATACAAATCTACTTCCTTTGAATTCAAGATAATCTAAATACAAACTATTAAATTGAAACATATCTTTTACTATATGTTAATCTCTTATTATTTAAATCATTATTTTTTCCTTTTTTTGAGATTTTGTTATTTGCAGCAAAAGGTAATGTATCTTATATTGTTAGGAATGATTTTTTTCTTCTTCTAATTCTTAGATACGACAAATGATAACACAACACCTAAGATAAACACAACAGTGATAAAACATCATAAGATCTAGATGAAATTTAAATCTAAAAATAAGTTAATACATAAGAAAATTACATAATTTAATAAACAAACTAAATCTTAAAATATTTTTTACCTATATTAAGTTATATATTCTCCTACGCTACTACATTCCACAGCATTTTAGTATTTAATCATTTAGTTAGCTAAAATATTGATTCACATATTAACTATACCATAAATTTTAATATATAAAACGATATAAAACAAATTGAAATATCTAATAATCCATTCAATTTAAAATCCATTAATGTCAAACTTTTTTCGTCTAATCAATACTATTAAAACAGAAGCAATATTTATCTACTTTTAAATCATCTATATTGTACCATTATACTTATTTAATTTTTTATATATTCTCTTACAACTAACTTAGTTATTATTAAATATATATCATATTTAAATAATTATTTTAATATTTTCAAAATAAGATATCTAAAGATATATTCTTAAGTATTTTTTCCTTAGATTAGATTTAGTAATATCTTTTATTTAAAATTTAAATATACATTTTTAATATTTATTTTTAAATTATAAAATTCATAATTAATAGTAATTATAATGAAAATGAATACTAACTCATTTTCATTTATCTAATAAGAAATGAAATTTTTATAATATTTATATATACATAAATTATATTCATAATTAAATTACTACACCAATAATAAATATAAAGTAACTTAATCTATTTATTAACTATTTTATAAATTATAAAATAACAAAATAAAATGTATTCAGGTATTTTACAACATACTTCAACTTATCAAAACAATACTAAAGTACAATATATAAACTAATAAATAATTTCATAAGTTAATATACATATTAAAATTAAAATATTTAAAATAATTTAATATATTTATCAAGTATGGAACGAGTACAATGGCAATAGTTAGGTGGTGTTATTCAATGGTGTATTTTAACAGAGTTCAAATCCAAACACAATTCAATATTATTCGAATGATGATTATAAATTTTATTTTAAAATCTAGTGTTATTCAATGAATGATTTAAATTTGTTTTTAAAATCCAGTGTTATTCAATTTTTAAGTTAAAAAATCTTTGTATTTTGGATTTATTTCAAATCATCTCTTATGAAGTCACATGAATAAATAACTGAACTCAAAATCCAACTTATACTGTAGAGATTTTAGAATTCATCAAGTTAAACTATCTTAAAATTTTAAAATTTGATAGATTATAAAACATTATTAATTGATTTTAAATCACTTATTGAATAACACCCCCTAATTTGTATAGTAATTTTGACAAAAATATAATAATAAAATAAAATTTTATGAATATTAAAATTAAAAAATAATTGTATTGTGATTTAAAGTTTTAAAATATAATTAAAATTTATACAAGGCAGGTTATATATGAATTATCTTATTTGCACAAAATTATATTCATGTAAAATTTATTTATTATATATATATACTTTAAAAATAAATGTTTTTATAAAAAAATACATATGTATAAGATCTAATTTTCATTAAATAAGTTTTTGAATAAAAATTCATCTCGCGCTTTAAAGAATGGGTCAAATCTAATACTCCATCTGTTTCATTAAGATTGACGTTTTAGAAAAAAATGTTTCACAAACACAAAGATAGACTTTTTAGGTTTTATATGCATTTAATGTAAACTTTTAAAAAAATAATTGACTTTATTGAGTTAATATTGATTAAAAATTATTGAAAATTTGAAAATTACAAAAATGATACGTTTACTATAATGATTTAGTATGTTTTGTAATAAACATTATTATCAGATATATAATAAAGATATATAACAAAATGAAAATTAATAAATATTAAAATATCTAATATGAATATTGAAATTAAATTTAAAATTTAAAATAAGCCAAAACAAAACATGAAAAAAAAGGATATATCCCCAATTGTACTCTTGTCAGAGAACATGATTGGAGGCATGCAACAGGATCAGGAGCTCTTCACAGGGTGGGAATGGAACCGTAGCTGATAGGCGCTTCAGGAGCTCTTCACTTCTGATCCCTCATCAAAAAAGGGAAGAAGAGGACAAAATGAGGTTCAACTTATCTCCTCAATCTCTCTCTCTCTCTCTCTTAAACTCTATATAACATAACGTGAATTCATAACGTGGGACTATGAAGTGGAATGCAGATGCCTCTTCCTCCAAGTGTATACCAGAGACTGACGTCAAGCCCTCCGCTGATGAATCTGGCACAAGTATTAGCCTACCATAGAGTGTACGTATAAAGCCAACTGTTCTTGATGGCTGTTTTGTTTACTTTCGACTAAATATAGAAACATATCGTGTGGGTTGTATTTTTAGTGTCTAAAAGAACAAAACATTCTTCTCCATTGAAATGACTCATCTGGATGGAGAAACGAACAACCCCTATCTGGAAATGAGCAGATGTAAGGGAATACAGATTCTGCAATCAAAGGCAGACTGGTGAGCCGGAAACAAAAGGACATGAGAATCAAACAGCCTTCCTCAGTTAGGAAGACAAATCTCTACCTGTAAGTAGAAGTAGAGTTGCTAGAAAAAGAAGTTTATTGTTTCTTAGAGGTTCACATTGATGCGTTCCATAACTTATCTATCCCACTGAATATCTACTCTAAGTTCACACAACCACAACCTTTTGGTTGCGTTTATCGTTTTACATAGTTGATTCTGAATGAGTTGAGATGGTGAGTGAGATATTGAAACATATGAAAATTTGCAACAACACTGAGATGTTGTAAAATGCAAACAAGGAAAAAAAAGCTGTCTAGTATCAAGAACTATCATCATCTTCACCCATTGAACCAACAAGCTCTAGCTTCCGGTACTCCCTTTCCTCTTCTGGTTTCATAACGTATGGACCATCAGGTTCATCATATGGCTTTGAGGTTCGGTATTCCCTCTCTGTTATCGATCTTATACCATTTGGATCTGATTCCGTTTCGTCTTCATCATTATCATCTTCTTCTTCTTCTTCCATGTCATCCTTTGGAGGATATCCTCGAGTTTGTGCCAGCAACCATTGATCAACAACACCACACTCAATTGCATATCTTGCTGTGCGTTCCAAGTACCCTTTATCGTTCAAAAGATCTGGCTGAATCGTAAGCATTCTTATTAGACCTGAAACAGAGTGCAGTTCAGTTAACTATCCAATACCTATGAATAAACAATGACAGAAACAGATAAAAGGTACCTGCAACAATGCCATCTCCAGATGCTGACATATCCCTCGTAAAAGGAGTAATGGGAACATCCTCCATGCCAAGAACAGCACCATTGTGCTCTTTGGTATAGTAATGGATCTTAGAAGTGCCATTGGTCACAAATAAAACCTTGAGATTTTCTTGCCAAAGTGGTTCCACCGTTTCCGGCTCGTAATGAACAAACTTACTGCTGTCATTGTTTTTTGTATCGAACTCTTCAGTTGGTTCGATTCCGCATAGGAACTCAAGTTCCTGTTTTGTGACTTCGATTACGTCTGCAAGATCCCACACTTCTTGTATGAGACTCTTGGTTTCTTCCCGAGATTGCCATAGCGGTAAGGGGAGGTTTAAGTCATAGAAAATGACATTCCCTAGTTGCTTTGATATCTTGATGGCTTGTAATGTAGTTGACATCATCTTCTTGTCCAGCAGAGAATGTGTGGTGAAGTAGAACATTTTTGCCTGCACCAAAGTTAAGTAGAAGAGATCAGTGAACTAGAAAAGGACTAAAGGAGTTATGTTCCAAATCTCCGGGACAATAGTTACCTCTTTGAGCACATCAACGTTGATTTCAGATTTTGAAAGTGAATCCTCTGCACATGGTTTGACACATGTAGATTTCAAGCGACCTCTCTTGCTAATCTTCATAGTAGAACACGCAGTGACCCTTTTACTATCAATCTTTACCGATCTCGTTTGGACATTGCACACATTCAGGTAGTACAGCATGGCTTGACCAAAGTCATCATCTCCCAGTTTGCCCATAAATGCAACCTTACCACCCAAGCTTGCAAGAGCAATAGCAACACCTCCTGCACATCCTCCAGGAGCTCTGATATACTTCTCCGGAGCCCACACCGCATCTTTCATCCGCTCCTCACGTTCGTAATCTAAAAGCCTGTTTGCTGGCCTTCCTGATGGCACAAAAGCATGTTGTGCAGATCCAAAGCAACACACAAGAGGAGGCCATCCGTATGTGTGACTAATATCTTCACTTTCATGTTTGCTCAGATCAATCTCTTCTCCTTCACTGTCAGTATCAGTGCCTTCAACAGTCAAGGGTTCCTCAACATCACTAACCTCATCATATGTACTACTAGTGACTAAACCTTCCTCCACTTCTTTATCCTTTTTAGCTGTCCTCTTTCTTCTCACTTTCTTCTCGGTTTTTCCTTCATCCACATCAGAAGAAGCTGCTGGTGGTGAAGCTGTAAAGAGTGTAGGATTGCAAATTACTCACTCCTTGAGATCAACATTTGAGTAAATCATCACACAGAGAAAATGATAAAAAGACATTACCTTTCTTTCTACTTCTCCGTGGCTCCTTTGTATCACTTTCCTTGTCTAAATCATCACTATCTACCAAAAGCTGAGAGCTTTCTTCTAAAGGTTCATCCTTTGCTACCACCTTCTTCTTTGTAGTTCTCTTAGGAGTTTTGGCTGATTTCTTTGCCCCAACAGCCCCGTTTACACCACTTTCTTCGTCTTCTCCAAGAGGAGCAGACTCTGACAACTTTCTCCTACCAGCAGCTATTAAAAAGCCTCGTTTCCCGTTCAATCTTTCACCTCGAAACTTCACAAAGCCCAGTGACTGGAGACAAGGAACATCTACACTGCATCTGCGAGAATCAAGCACGACTATGAGCAAAACACCATAAAGCACACAACTTTATCACACTTCTGGGCACCAAGAACAGAACACAAGTAGTTCTACACCGAATCGATACAAACCCATGAAAGACAATTCTCAATGAGTAGAAAGAGACCTGGGGAATGGTAGGAATTGAGTGAAGGAGAGAGACGCCATGAAAGATATGAACTTAAGAGCTCTTTCCAGAATCAAATGAACTTGTACTGAGACTAAACTCCGCAACCCATACAGTCTAAAGAAGCGTGAAATCCAGAAAGAGCGAATTTTTGACGGAGATTTGGGGGTTTAAGCTCTGTCTCTCTCCAACCTGTAAGAGGAGGTCTTAGCGGGGAGGTAGCTGCGAGAGGATGAGGTTCAGGGGGTTTTAGCGCTTTGACAAAACGGCAAGCGTTCTTTGCTAAAAATGCCTAAACGTCATCACGTCTCTCACTTACAGTTGTATTGGTTTATAATCTATTTAATACTTATCCGGTTTAATAATTTTTTTTGGGGGTTGGTGACCCTTTTTTTCTAAATTCCTCAGCCCTCACATCAAAGCAAAGTATGTAATCAGTATATGCTTAACGCTCAACAACCGCTTTAAAATACAAACAACCATTGATGTTTATTCCATGACATTCATGGTCATGAGGTATGCAGCGATTTATTCCTAGTCTCCACTGCTCAACTGATATAATTAATTATGAAGATACTCTCAAATCACTTAGGTGTATGATTTGTCTTTCATTTTATTTGATTTCTAAGATGGAAGTCAAATAGGTGGGACTAAGATCAATTTTTTCTCTCCTAATCTCTTAAATGAAAATTAGTAAAGGTAACAACGATTCATTGAATGAATAATAAAACTAAAATTTTCTTATAAGAATTTGGTAAAATATAGGAAAATGAAAATAAATACTTAGTTGATATGATATAAATCCGGTAAACAGAAATAAATCACATGAAAGAATAACATAGCATATATTTTTAGAAATATCTTAGTATAGCTCTAAAAAATATTTGTCACAAAAATAGTTTTAAAAAAAATGACTAAAATAATTTTATTAAAGGGTGTAAATATACGTTTATACCCTTAGTATTAATTAATTTAGAGTTTTGTGGTGAGATTTCAGAAGTGAAGTTTAAAATTTTAAAGAAAATTAAAAAAATTTAAAATTTTCAAAAAAAAAAAATCGGTGTTTTTTTTATTGAATGCTATTTTGGTGACAAAAACTTTTAAAAGAAAAGTTATTTGAAAAAAAATCTCTATACTTTTTGATATTACAATCTCAAACACACATGTCAAACACAAAGATTGCACTTGGTAAACAACTTTCTTACTCTTTTCTAAGGAAATATCAATAAATTTGGACAAACAAAGATGGTCAATCTTCACAGTTGGATTAATCTGATCATCATGGGTTCGATAGTCTATACTCAAGAAGAGCTGGATATATTGACTAACTTCAATATTGAAAGCTGTGTGTGTTCTGCAAGAAACGAATGGGGATGTGCCTAATTTTAACTATGAGGTTGTTTTAGAAGCAATAAAATGGAGCTGGCATTGTGATTGATGTATCAGCAGGAAGTTTAAACGTAGATATGCATAAGGTTGTTACTGATTTTTGATGTTCCTTATATGGTTATGCACATGAGAGGAGATCCATTAACTACGAAAATACAAAGATAATTTGCAGTAAAATGATATGTGCATGGATGCTGCTTCAGAGCTTTATCTGAGAGTAATATATGCATTAAGATTTTTGTTTTTTGGATTTTTCTGGTTCGAGAAATAAAAACAAGAGGACTGGACCATTTCTTCTTACTCTTTTTCAAATTTGATAAGTCTTGGTTAATCATATTTTTATTATAGTTATATTATTCAGAGTATCATTTTTCCTTAGATCATTTTGGACTATGTTGGAATTGGATCAAAATTTCTCTCTTTCTTGGAGAATATACTTCCATCATTTACGTTGGTGTTGAGTCCATATCTCGGTCCATGATGTAATATTATAAAAAGATGTAAAGGGCGGAGATTTTCGTATTAATGATCAAGAATAACAAGTTTGGTCAATTACAAAAACTAAAGATGTTCGTCTAAACAAATCGTCTAAACAAGTATCTTTCGTAATTTGGTCTTTGGTCGTCTATGACGAACTCGTCTAGTGCCCGAGGTCGTCCTAGACTTTGGTGGTGGTTGAGGAAGCAGTGCTCTCCTTTTTCTGTACGTTTCTGTACGTTTCTGATTGTCCTTTCAATAGGTCTGACACATTCCTTTTATAGTAAAATACTTTTGTCTTCTAGCGAAATCACCATTTGTTGTTTTAACATACCAGACCTGATTTTGGGCTTAGCTCTTAATGGGCCCGTGCTAAACTCATCTCTAACAGTTGGCTATTTAACATTTTGTGTTAATAAGATTGGTTTGAAACTTATTACATAACAGAAGAAATTTGAAAGATAAATAGAAAGAGGAAACATATATTAATATTTGGAAAATTCTACCCCTAATAACTTTTTGTTTGATATTTCAAGACATATTTTACAATGGCATATCGTACAATCTAACACGTAAAATAGGCGAAATATTAAATATATTTCCTTTTAGTAGTAATGTATAGATCATTGTATTCGGATGTGTTTGCGCTTAACCAAATTTATTGCAATTAAGGTTAAGAATATGCGTTCAAAAAGAAAAAAAAATAATTAGCAGAGAATTGTCAAACTCCATGTATATTTGAATGTTTCTCCGTATACTTCAATCTATCGAGTGAGTCAAAATCTGTTCTAATTACAAAACATATATAAAGTAAAACGAAAATGGAGGCAGAAGATAACGATGAGTATGGATTAAGAACATTTTCACAAGTGGTACGAGAAAGATCAGGTACTGATACGTTGTCTAAATTGAAAATACATAAGGGAAAGTGATTAGGAACAATAACTAATAAGAAAGGGCAATAATAACGACAAGTCAAATCAGAAAGCTCGATAGGGTTTCCGGAAAAGGAAAAGAGTAGAAGCTGCGAATTGTGAGTTACTTAAGTAGACAGCTCTCTACGTGTGATGTGAACTGTGATGCTTCTTAGCTTTGTGTGTTTCTATTAAACTCAAGTGGGTTTGGTAGACTTGCCTTTTGACTTTGCTTTTGAAACTTACTTTTATAATTCTTCTTTAATTTATTAGGAAAAACATCTCGAATGAAATTGTAAAATATGCATTCCACGTATCTATAAATTTACATGTAATACAGTAATATATATTATACACACATTAAAACCAAAAGTCGCATGTAGTTTCATGTTAAGTTGTTTTATTTAGCAGACTGATATATATATCGGTTGTACATTATGACAACAAATTTGTTTGTAAAATAATTTTTATGAATGTATCGGTGGTGGACTATATATAACATCATGATTTCGGATATATGATTAAAGGTTTAATAGAGTTGATTTGGCTAATTTATTAAAGTGTGTTTATTTATTTATACATTCATTTAATTTTATAGCAGAGTTAAACGTGTTTGAATTGAGTAATGGACGGATGAGTGACCTATCGGAGAATGGTTCGCGATATTGTGAGAGTGATGCTAAAGCACGAGGAAAAATCATGTGATGATTGCAGGGTTAGTAAACAAGTTTTTCAAGCCTACGAAAAATAATCGCACTACTCGTCACACGAAATGGAATCCATGGGCTGAGTGAATAGGCATGAGAGACTCATTATCCGTCGATGGTCGGGGAGTTACAAATAGTATCAAAGCTGGTTAGCCATCTTGATTATACCTGAGAAGCGTTTTGAGACCTGTTGTGGTGCGCAACGAGGGCGTTGTGCTCTGTGAGTGGGGATGAATTGTAACATTGTAATTTCTAATGTATGATGAAATGCTTAATAAAATTGATTTGACTACTTATATCACCAAAGTGTGCTTATTTTTTAAGCACGCATCCATGTAAAACTCTAGAGTTAAACATGTTTAGGCTGGAATAGTTGAAGGATAGATGACTTATCGCGAAGCGATTCGCGATATCGTACGAGTAAAATACCAAATCACAAAAAATGTTATATAATGATTGCATGGTCAATAAATAAGATTTTATAACTCCTAAAATAATTGTGTTGTCGGTCACAATAAAGAAAAAACCCATACATGGAATGAGCGATATGGGAAACCAATTATCCGTTGACGATCGGATGTTAGACCACCTCCAATGGAGGGTTTTTAGAGAGTTTTAGGGGTTCTAAACATGGATGGGGCCCAAAAATTTTTAGAATCAACTCTTAAAATCCCCTTTTAAGAACCAGGTTCTTAAACTATTTGCGGGCTCCACTGACACGTGGCGACCCGCGATTGGTTTATCTTTTTTTTTTATTTTTTTTATTAAAAAAAATCAAAAAAAAAAGAAAAAAAAAATTTAGAACCCCAAGGGGGTTCCAAACCATTGGAGGTGCTCTTACGAATCAACTATTATTTGGTCATAAATTGTAGTGAAATGCAACTAACTACCGCGTATATGACATGCAAATGTATTCGTGCTCATGTTCCCCACGCTCAATTTCTATTGGCTGTTATGATTTAAGTTAATGTATTTATACCTAAATGGTCAATTACTTCTGTAATAGATTACATCAAATTATTTTCCTCTAAGCTATAATAGTACAATAGTTTAAAAGTTCTAAGAGCATGTTTATTGCAAGGAACCTTATTTTCTTTTTTTTTTCTTTTTTTAGAAAAAAAAAAATTAAAAGCACCAATCGCGGGCCGCCACGTGTCAGTGGGGCCCGCGAATAGTGCAAGAACCAAGGAAAGAGGATCTTTTATTTAAGGGATTTAAGGGATGGTTTTTGGGGGATTTAGTGGGTCCCACCCTTTAAGAGACCCACTAAGATCCCCCAATAAACATGTTCTAAAGGATTCAGCCGTTAACTTTAAATTCTAAGCGCCGCTATATTCATAACCCAAAGCAAATTAGAGCACCTTTAATGCAGTTACTTAAAGGGTTGTTTATCCAAAAAAAAATTGAAAAAAAAATAAATGGGCTCCACACAAAAATTTAGGAGTTGGTGCTAAAAATGCTAGAATAGAAACAGATGGTGTGCTGGTTCTCCAACTGTTCGTAGACCCTACTAACACGTGGTGGTCCGCAATTGGTTTATTTCTATTTTTTTTTAAATTTGAAAAACAATTAAAAAACCCTTGTTAAGCACCTTTGGATTAAAGATGCTCTTAGTCATTAATAAAATATCAAATATAATAAGCCATGCTAAAATTAGGCATAAGAAAATTTGGTACACGACAAGAAAAAGAGGGCATATATGAAAATGGTTATATATTAAGTACTAGAAAGTAGTGGATGCATGAATAATGGGTGTGGTAATAAATAGATAGATAGCTAGAGGGTAAAGAGGCAAGCTTTAATTAAAGAGAGTGAGTAATGAAGTTATACAAGCATGGAAACCTGACTAAACTCTAATGTCTTATTAGCCTTCTTCCCTTTTTGGGCAATCGTCCCATCTCTCACAGTCATCGTCCCCAACCCTTTTTCTCAATAAATATAATTTCAGTCACCTTTATGTGGATGCAGACACACATATCTTATCAGAAATTCTAGTCCACAATTACCCTAGGTTATACTACTAATCTTCTTTTTTCTTTTTTTTTAATCTTCTTTTTTCAGTTACTAATTTTAAATCATTCACTTACACATCTGGATGTTTCGTGCCAAAATATGGAAGTATTTTACATTTGCGTCACTATCCAATGATGAGATGCTATTGATGAAAATGGATACATAGAAACTTGAACATACATTTTATTGTGCATGTTAATTAACTTTTTATTACAAAGTACGTACTAATAAAATGATACATCATTGATAAAAAAACATATGGCAACTGTAGATTTTAGGAGTAGCTAGCGTACGGTGTAAGAAATATGAATTTTAACTAGAGGCTGTTATTAATGTTTTGAGTATTGGTTTATTATTTTGTTAGCTTTGAAACGTTGAGATATATGTCGATATATTAGTTCTAAATACTGGGGGGGGGGGGGGGGGGAACTTTAATCAAATAAAATTTTCGCAAGCAAATCTAATATGTGTAGAAGTAGAAAATCTAAGGAGAGTGAAGATTGCAAAAAAAGTTAGTCACTGAAAGAGACGTATGATTAATCACTTGTCCACGTCCAATTTCCCTGTGGGGCAGTGCACGCACAAAAGATGGAATCCATTCTAGAGCTCCTTATTTCTACACTATCTTTTCAAGTTTCTCTTTTTGAAATTTAAAAAAAAAAACTTTTTAGTTTTGATTTTGATCATGAGTTAACTCAAAGCCCACCTCTAATTCATTTTTCTTCTAGTAAGTAATACATGCTAAAAATTTCTTGTTCTATCTCAATTCAACAATAAGGTGTTCCTATATATAAATCCAAAAACAAAAAATTATGTATGTGGATGGATCAAATGATGATTAATTGTTGGTCCTATATCAAATTATTCATCCAATAAAAACTGGACAAAAAACCTGTAGAAGAGAGCGTCAAAGATGTAAGAGAAAACAAGGAAGGAAATATAACTAAAAGAAAAGTTGGATGGAGAAGTAAATTAATTTTATTTATAAAGTTATCTTGGATTTTCAAAAGCATAACATATATCACCAAAAACCAATATCTTCGTTTTTTTTTGTTACTGGAGGATAATGTATTTTCAATCAAAATATATCCCTTGACTTCTTAGGAAAAAAAATCAAATGTATATATAATACATCTCATATTTAATTTCATGATTTATGTTTGTATTTAGGGCCATCATAAATTATACTAATACGTATACTCTTACATGTACAGTATATATAAACCCTCATCACCCAAAATAGTAAACTTGTAGTGCAGTGTGCAAAACTTCCTTAACCTTAAAATATAAAGGTGGCAAATCATAGGATCTTCACTGGAATCACGTTCTGCTTTTGAATCCAATCTATGTATAGTTGGATTTATCTGAAGAAGATCCAATGTTTTGGTTGTTTCTCGACAGCTAATTAACGAGTTCTGTATTTAATTTATAGTTATTATTGATGAAGTTTCACGATGAATAAAAAAGGTTGTGAAACATGACAAGTTATGTTCTCAACCTCAGTTCTGCAGGAAAATCATTTTTGCGTGAAAATTTTCTGAAGAACCAAAAAAAAAACAGATCAAAGATCAGAAAAAGGACAATTCTTAAATTTGCAACATGTGGGCAAGTCAAGGATTGCTCTGGCATCAAACTTGAAAGTATCTAATCATATTCACACCATGTATTATCTAAAATTCCATATTTTAGTATCTTAATCATTCATCTCATTTTTGTCTTTTGCATCATGTCATCTGTATTGATTAATATATGTACAATGTAGAAGTTTTTCTTTTTCTTTTTTGGGTCTAAATGTTACGATGTAAAAGCTGATGAATATAAAAGTAAGACTGCTTGGTTAGAATAATTTGTTTTCCTCTCTCAGGTTAATTTGGACTAGTTATATTACTCATCATTTAGGCGCCAAGTCATATATTATATACAAAATCGTTGTTGAAACATTTTCAACACAGCTAATTATAGTAAATAATAATGTACGAGGAGAGATATTTAAAGTCTTGATATTTCTTAAGCAAATTAAATACGCCTGCAAGATTTTGCAGAGGACGTATGTACTATCACTAGCAACAGTAGAAACATAGATAAAAGTCATAAAACCCTAGATCCGGTTCCTTATTTTAATTTGTATATATATAAAATAAGAAAATAAATTATTATTTTTACACTCAAAAATGCCTCTCTTTTTCTCAAAAAAAAAAGCCTCTTTTAATTTTGAGCCAGTTATGATGGATTTACATTTATGTTGCCTAAACCCTAGTTTTATTAGTTTAAATGTTCTTACACTATAATCGTATATACCCGAAAATCCATGCTTTAACATTTTATTTGGTTTTTATGACCTTTAAGATACTATTAGCTGTAGAATAGATAATAAAATGCATTTATGGACTGCGCATACGTCCAACACTTGAACTAACTTTGCCTCTCTCTCGTTCTCTATACCTCCATGGTCTCACTATGCCTGAACTTCTCTATATATACAAGCCTTCATATCTCATAGAATAAGCATAACCCACTCTCGAAAACGTTTCTTATTATCTCTCTCCCTCTCTCCCAAAAGTGGTTTTTAATCCATCCGTAAAGATCATGAACCTTGAAGAGAAACCAACCATGCCTTCAAGGGCTTCACCTCAAGCCGAACATCTCTACTACGTCCGGTGCAGCATCTGCAACACCATCCTCGCGGTAATAGATAGATATATAACCCTACATGCATGGCCTATAGATATGTAGATAGTAAGCAATGCATGCTAAGCTATGTATTCTTGTGTATTTTTTTCCAAGAGTTCGAGTTAATTGTAAACCTAAATCAACATATATATAGGTTGGGATACCATTGAAGAGAATGCTTGACACTGTAACGGTGAAATGTGGCCATTGTGGTAACCTTTCGTTTCTCACCACAAGCCCTCCTCTTCAAGGCCATGTTAGCCTCACTCTTCAGGTTTATAACACTCGATTTATATATACATATATATATGTACGTATCTAAAAAGCAGTACTAAAGGGTCTCATTTTATTTTGTTGAACAAGCAGATGCAGAGTTTTGGTGGGAGTGAGTATAAGAAGGGAAGCTCTTCTTCCTCCTCCTCTTCGACCTCCAGTGACCAGCCACCGTCTCCTAGACCACCCTTTGTCGTTAAACGTAGTCCCCAAGATTATTACACTACCATATACCAATTCTGACTGTCGTTTTCAACATATGATATGACTGTTTAATTAATCTTTGTCTATGTTGAATGTTGTAGCTCCTGAGAAGAAGCAGAGACTTCCATCGGCGTACAACCGTTTCATGAGGTTAATATTTGACATATTCTTCATCATTTACAAGTTAAGAAAATTAATGCGTCAATAATATGTATCATATATAATCTTCTTCTCCTTATTCTTTTTTTTTTTGCAAAATAAAAATAAAAAAAGGGATGAGATACAACGCATCAAGAGTGTCAATCCTGAAATACCACACCGTGAAGCTTTTAGCGCTGCTGCCAAAAATGTAAGACAACAGTCGCTATTTTTCACGACTCTCACTATATATTTACTAATTTTATTTGTGTGCTTCAAATATGTGATGAACAGTGGGCTAAGTACATACCCAATTCTCCTACTTCCATTACTTCCGGAGCCAGCAACATCAACGTAAGCTATGCATATTAGCAGTCTCCGTACGGATATATAATATATACATATATAAAATAAACAAATTGTCAAAAAAAAAATGATTCTTAATAGTTTTTTTTTGTTTTTTTTAGGGTTTCGGATTCGGTGAGAAGAAGTGATATCCCACGGAAATGCCTAAAAATAATAAACGCACGTGTGCATGATCAAACTTTTTCTGCGAAGAGTTTAGTTATGGGTCGTTGTTTTCTCATCATGTGTTGTTGTTTTAGATGTTTAAAGTTGGTGTGTTTCACTTTGTATGTCTCTGCAGAAATGATGTTGGGCTTTAGTATCTTGTGTTCTGTCTCTGTACTTAGATTTGAAAGCTACGTTACTTTGTTGTGTTCATCTGGACGTTAAGTTTGTCTTAATCCTATAAATATTTCTACCTATTTCTCTCGTCTCTATCTGTAGTACAAATCATTTTCAAAGGATTTGTTACTTTCAACATCATAACTTGGAAAGTGAGAATCTCAGATGACGTGTAGAACAAAACAAAAGTGCAAATAACTTTTTCAGCGAATATTCATCACATCGTTATATACAAATTGTCTGAGAAAAATAGACTGAAACACTGTGAAAGAAGGAGACATAGATATCTGAATCAATTGTCTTTCTGACTGGTGAATAATACAGTAATAGACAAAGATCAGTTACAAAAACAACACTTCTAACCAGACTTGATCTTTGTTCTACTAATCTAACCCATCTCACAAACTAATCAAACCATAGCTTTGCCTTATCCTTGTGTAGAACACAGTTTCAAGAAAGTCTCAAGCTGGTTTTAAAGGTTCAAGAATGTTTTTTGTTAGGAGTTAGGGAAATAAAGCTCATTGTTATATTCATGCTTCACATCAGTAGTGAAATTCCTCTGTTGTTGCTCGATTCTCTGAAGATGAGATGACAGTTGCAGTAGATCAACTGTGGGTGATGAACTAGACTGGCCCTTGCCAGGATCGGTCCTCAACGGTGGTTGCATCTGATGATAGTCTATTGTTGAGTGACTGAGACTTTGGTTAGGTTGAGTGATTGAGAAAGTTTTGTTTGGAGTTTCAGAGAAGTGTTGTTGGGACTGAGGTGACAGAAGAGAGTGAGCACAGGTAGAACGTGGTGGCGCAGCCTCATGTAAGTCCCAAATGGAGGATACAGCAGAAGCTTCCGGTGAATAAATCCTATTTTGTGCAGGAAACATAGGTTCATCATCTTTGAAACTCACGAGTCTACTTGCACGGTTGTGGTGGTCATGCTCATCCATTACTCTGTATAAGAAGTCATTGACTGATGGATCTCTCAGAAACTTGTTACCTGCCACCACCATCAAGTTAGTGGAGACTATGTGAATACAATGCATCAATGGAAAGGGAAAGACTCTGTACCTTGAGGAAGAAGCTTATGCCGCTTACCAGGTAAGAAAAAGAAAGAAGGCTTCCTTCTTCGTTCATTGTGACCAGCTAATCGTCTTCTGCAACTTCTTTTTCCATCATCAAACTCTGTGAGGAAATGAAACCTTGACAAGAAGAGAAACCATCATGATATTGGTATAGAAACATGGGAACAAAAGTAGACAAAGTTGAGAGGAGAAATGAGCAAAACCTGCTGCACTGTTGGCAAAACCTCTGTTCAATACCGTTAACAATAACCACAGAAGTCTTTGAATGAGTCTCGCAAACTCTATGCCTTTTGTGGTAATCTTTGGAAGAGCTAAGATCCATATTGCACCCATAGACTTGACACAAGGGAGTTAAAGCTTGAGGCTTTTGAGTTCCAGAGGATGTACCACCATCTATCCTAGACAACTTGGAAGAAGAAGAAGAAGACTGGTTCTCCTCAACATATAACAAACTGGAAGGAACCACACAAGAAGAAGAAGCCACTTTGGTAATGGAAACAGGACTGAACCCATTATCAAATTCATTAGAGAGTCCATGTTCAAATCCAGATATTGAGATTGGATTCTCAGGAAGAAGGGAGGTTCCATTAGGCAAGAAAAGACTTGTCCCATAGCTCCAAGAATCCATCAGCAAACCTGAAAACAAAAGTGTTTGATTTCTTCAACAATAAAGCAAAAGGATACTAAAGAAGGAAGCTTTCAATAGCCTTTCGAGTGTGTGTGAGAACGATTCAACTATTCCTTGGATATTCAGACCCTAAAACTATGAAACGAAGAACAAAAATAAAATAAAAATTAATACTTTTTCCAATCAAACAATAGGATGAGAGAAAACTAAACAATATTCCAACCAAATTGTTCACGAGAATAAATAATAATAATAATAATGAAAGTAGTCACCGATTATTAGAATAACAGAGAGAGAGAGGAACAGGGGAAGCTCTGTTTCAAGCGAAGAGAGATTTGGAGAAAATATAAGAAAAGGATGTAAATGGGTGACGTCGGTACTGCTTTTGGTCAACATGATTTCCACTAAACCCCATCCTTCTCCTTTCACATTTCACATTCTTTTTTTTAATCTCCACTCTGTACTTTTTTTTTTATTTGTATAGAATATTTTCAAATGGAATGGATACTCTGGTATTTACCAGGTACAAGACAGTACGATACGACCATACCGACGTGAACACAACTTTTAGTTTTATTGGTGTCAACATCAAAAGTAACTTGGATACTCAAGATTTTAGCAAAAAATAATAATCAAGGTTTCAACAAAAATATTATTTTACCACTTTTATAAAAATAATTTTAGTGAGAATATAACTTAAGCAAAATAATAATAACAGATTTATAAGATAAACAGACAAATAAAAGGCTTTTAAAACAAGACTAAGGAAAATATAAATATCTCCAAAACTAAATGGCAAGGAAACTACACAAAATAATAGACAAAACAAGATAAAATTTTAAATTTAATTAAAACATTTCTCGTAATATAACTTGAACAAGCGAATTTAAAAACTGAAAACTTTATTAGTAAAAATATATTAAAATATTAACTGTAATTTTATGTAGATTTTATTGCTTTAATTTTTTTCAAAAAATCAAATCATTAAATGTAAAACTGTAGGAAATTTTATCTCTAATACTAATATATTTTCTTATTTATTTTACATAATACTTTTTAAAAATTAAAATTGTTTACAAGTTAATGTAGCTGTAGGAGAAAAAAAAGATGTAGCTGTAGGAGAAACACTCACAGTATTACCAATTGTTCAATTTATCAGGCGAACAAGAAACCGCCTAGTATGAATCCCATTGTATTGCTAAGGTAACAGCCACAAAAGGACTTGCCAAGTCAGGGAGATACCAAACCCAAAGTGATCAAATAAAAAAAAAATTACACACAGATACACTTGTATATATAAATTATTTTTAAAGAGACTTGCTAGTTGTTTTTGGTGTTCAGTATTATTATCAAAAGATATTGTTTTGGTATAATACATACAAGAAAATTAATTCACAAAAACAATATATAAAGACGACGCCGGCGGCATGTAACTGGACTTTTTTGTAGAAACAAAACTCGACTGCTGTCATGTGTTCACACTATCTCAAACAAACACACTTAAAACTTTTTTTTTATAAATCGGGTAATCCAATATAATGAACGCCACTTAGCCATGCCCGAGCTACTAGTAACGTTCAGTTGGTCTACGGGTCCAAAAAGATTCGACTAATCCAGGGATTAAGGAAAACTATGTACAATGCCGGATCTAAGATTTCGAGAACCCTAAACATTTTTATAAAAAATTTATAATTTGTTTTTGGTAATTTAAAGAACTATATCTATGTAAAAAAAACTTTAATAAAATTTGGAGGTTAAAATTAATGTTTCACTCGGTTATTTCTGATTGGTGATGCGAGATTTTATGTTTGTTACACCGAACGCTCTTTCAAAATTGAGAGAAGCTGCCACAAAGAGCTACAAAGAGAGATAAATCAAGATTGAAAAGGAAAAGAAAAAAAAAAGATTACATCAAAATAGGTTTTGCTCTGATATCATAAAAGTTGTGAAAACTCTTTAAGAAAAACGTTGTATTGACATGCTTTAAATAGCCAATATGGTTACACAAAATCAGGATTTACAAACTATACAAAGATCTTATCTAAATCGATGGAGTTTGTTGTGCAGAATATTCTATGTTCTATCACCCACATCCTGACTATGTAAAACCCCTATTTCCACATGTTTATGATGTAGTTTCGAGGAAAATTTGAACTGAGAGAAGCGTTTGCAACGCATTGCATTTCCGATCTACCATTCATTCACGCATGTGTGCACATACATGCACAGTTAATTAATGCCATGAATATGTTCATTGTAATCAAATGCCATGAATATGTTCACTCTAATCAAAACCGATATATCACGAGTGGAAATGTCACGACTCACTATTCAAAGTTTTTTTTCCAAAAAATGGATTATATTCTAAAAACATCTTCATCTTTACTTCATAATTTATTTTATTTTACTAAAAATGTAATGAGAAATGGAATAATGAATAAAAAATAAAAACAATACTTCATTTATAGAATAATATTTTATTGTTTGTTCATCACTCTATTCCTCACTCCATTTTAGAATGAATTATGAAGTGGAGATAGAAATACCCTAATAACCACGTTGTCCTATTAATTATTTGGTTTGTCGGTGGCTATGCAATTTAAAAGATACTAAAATTTAACAACCTAGGGAGAATATTGTATAGCAACTTGGGAACATTATTATTTTCAAAATAAAAAACTTGGGAACATTATCTTCAGTTTTATCTATTTAAAGAAATCTAAAAAAAACATCCAAATTAATGCATAAGTTAGAAGAAGAATGTAATGGGTTTTCCATAAAAGAAAAAGAAACTTTGGGGTCGCAAAAAGAATATATAAAATATTTGGGAATCAGCGAATTGAAGAGATTAGTGGTGAATCGTGCATGGGCAGGGCAATCGTCAGAGTTTACAGAAACTTTTGCTTTATTACAAAAGTAACCCTTTTTTCTTTTATATTTTGGTGGGAGCCAGAGCACATCATGTTGGCCAACCAACCGCACTTTTCAGGTGATGGAATCTAAGCTTGTCCCTATTACTTTTTTTTTTCGTTTCCTTCTCTTCTTTCCTTTTTGCTATAATACTATACTAATAGTTTCTTGTATGATTATAATTTTGAAAAATCAAAGATGTTATCGTTTCTCGTAGTTGTTAGTAATTTCAGGCATATATTGTTATTTTCTGTGTCAATTGACAAAGTTTTTCTTTTCTGAAACGGAGCCAAAAGTAAATGAACAATAAATTTGGTCCATGTTACATTTGCCGAGCCAAGTCCATCAAAATACGAAAGTTAAGGACTACTTTAAAAGCCCATTAATAATGGCCAATTTGGGGTTTTGATTTATCTCTTTATCGTTTGCGCGTCCCACGCCAATAGTTCCAGTTCTCACGTAAATTCTCGTAATTGATTTTTAAAAATAATATAAGTACTCCAAGAAGTAACAGTCACTGTGTCGAGAACTATAAAGAATTAAAGATTATTGATGAGTCGACAAAAAAGAAGAAGATTAGTAATGATTTCTATCAATAACATTTGAATACGACAAATAGTCACATATTTTGAACTTAACATTTGAGAATTGAGACCAAAGACAAAAAGAATATGGCTAGTTAATAATACTTTAGGTCCTAATATTTCTACAATTAGATCACAATAAATATAAAATTTAGTATACAAAATACTTATTTATGTTTCAAAAAATATATTTAAAATATTTTATATTGGTTAAGGCATGATCATAATTTAAGTATGTGTTACAAGGCATGATCATAATTTAAATATTAATCATAATATTTTATTTTATTTATGAAATATTATATATTATGTGATTTAAAATATTTTATAATTTTACAGAATAAATTTTAGTAAAATAATTTATATCTATGTATTTTATTTAGTTCATGTGTTATAACACATATTAAAATTGACTTTTTATTTAAAATATGTGATTTAAAATATTTTTAAAATATTTAATTTACAGAAATTATTCTGTAAATTATTTTACTAAAATTTATACATTACTAAAATTTATTCTGTAAATTGATATCTCTATATTTTATTTAGTTCAATGCGTTAAATTTATAAATTTATCAAAGATAGAGATATAAATTATGACCATGTGTTATAGCACATATTAGGATTAACTCTTTATTTTAAATAATTTATATCTCAATATTAAAATAAAATATTATGATTCATATTTAAATTATGATCATGCGTTGTAATACTTTATGATTAATCTCTATATTTTATTTAGTTCTAAACAGCTATTTATTCTTATCAGTTTCAGAAAAAGTAATAACCATCTTATTATTAATGGTAACAAATGATGGATCTTCAGTTAAAAAAAATGATGGATCGTTGAAACAAGAACAAAAAGTTATTTTATACTGACTTACCGAATTAATATGTAATTAATACGATAAGTGGAAATTAAATAAACCTAAATCTAAATTAAGTAAAATTGGTATATATGACAACATACATGACGTAAATCATTAGTTCTCGAACCTAAATCCAAACTCACCAATCACCATTTGTGAGTGTCTTTATATGCAAGGTTCATTATCATACCATTTTACTTTGCATAATTACCTCAACTTTATGATAATCACATGTTTGGACCCTCCACCCACTACATGAGCTATGTATTAATAATTTATTTCATATGTCCCGGTTTGTGTATATTGGTGACATGTATCATTGTTTCTAGGTCCATGAATTTTCTTGTCTCTTTCTCTTCTTTTTTTTCCAATCGGCATGAGTTTTATTTCTTATACGTTTGACCCTCCTGTCTCTTCGTTTTGAAACTAATTTAAAATACTTACAAATTATAACTGATGTAATACTATAAAGCAAAAGTCTTCCTTAACCTACCTAGTATAAATGTATAATTAAAATGGGATTATCTTTTTGGAAGAATCCCAAAAGTATATTTATCATTAAATGGAATTCTCATCGCTATTTTAGCTTCTTTTCTTTGTTCCAAAATTCTGTTTCACCATATTGTACACTACTCAAATCAAGAAAGGCAGTCTTTTTAAACGAAAACAATTTAAAACGAATTTCAGTCGCATTCAAAAAAAGTTATAGTCGGATAACTTATTTAACGACCAACACATCATCATAATTATCCTTAAAAGGCTATACTATACTAGTGCGTATATATGCATGCATTAATAAATATATTAAAATGCGACATTTGAAAAGCAAGCGCAATCTATGCATGTCAAAAAAACTTTGGATATCTCTTTTGTCCTCGATCAGTTTGTTAATAAATTAATTTATCTAAAGCAATTGATAATTTTTAATCTTTTAAGGTTAAATCAATCTTCGACCTTAACATTAGTTATACTTGGTCATATCTATCAAAGCTCTATGACAACTTCCAAAATTAAGCCATTGATTGCTAATTCTTATTACTATAATATTTAAGTTTTCTAAGTGTGAACAACTGAATTACATGTTGATAACGTTGTTGGTTCCCAAGTTTTGTTTTGTTTTCCTTCTTTTCATGTGATAGATCCATCGTTTAATGCTTAAGTTGAGAACTAGTGGCGTCATAACTCATAACCAACGACACAAGAAGACTTATAACTAACTTATTACTATCTAAGAGAAAAACAACTAAGTGATAAGTGACCAAACAAACTTAACCGGCCATTATATTTATCGGTCCCATATGTTTTCATGAACGATATGTTGTATATGGAACGAAACATAGCTCAGTTATTTTCCGGTGGATGATGTAGCAAAGTGATAAATTTCTTCACCGAATTTCTCTAATGTCTGCTAAAAAATGGTTACCACGTAATCTGATAATAAAAATATCAACACTATTGTACACAACATTTTACAAGGAAAATACACGTAACGAGATGGAAACAAAAATCCATATTGTGAGAGAAGGTATTTTATCAAATCTACCCTCAGCTCTCATACAAAAAAAAACTCCACAATCAAATCCCAGAAACCCAAAAGAATATTACATATGTAATCGATCAGACAAGAACAACTAATATTATTATTTGTTTTATGTTTTTTTTACCAAGATCTGATGGATTTCATGACACTCCAAGAGAGAGAGAGAGAGATGATTATAGATGAGTGTTGTTGATGTTAGCTACATTGGTAGTCTCGTACACTGGCAAACCTCCACGAGACAACTCGTAGTTTTGCAACTCAAAGAGATCAGAACTTGAATCACTCTCCATGCCATCATCATCCTTTCCCTCCCTCTTAATTCTTCCATCATCATCATCATTATCACCGTCATGGTCAGCCCAAAACTTCTCTTTCTCTGAGAGGTTTTCCATAACTTTAAGTTTCTCATCAAGCCAAGACAAGTCTTTGTTTATTTTCTTGTCCTCTAGTACATCCACTTGGTTTGTGGCAGAAGTGAAATTCAAGAACTGCTTGTAGTTCTTGGTGGGTGTGTTTAAATAAGGAGGAGGAGTTCTGAAACCCGAGCTTGACGACGAGAAGAGAGATTTTGATGATGATGATGCCGTTGAGTTTGATTTGTTTGAGCTTAAGAAATGGCTGATACTGCTTCTTCTCCTCCTCCTCATCCATCCACCTCCATGGATCTCCTCTTCTACTTCTCGATCCGTTGGCTTTGCCTTTGACTTACTCTTCTTCGAGCCAGCTTGATGAAACAAAGAGTTCAAGAAGCTGGCGATTCTCCCACCAGGCGAGCTTGGTTGCTTGTGTCTCACGTTACCAAACCTTTCTTTGATTATTGTAACTTCTTGTGTCTCAGGATGATCTTGGTGAAGATGATGCACCTGCTCTGAACATCTCATCGGCAAATCCAAGCTTCTTCTTCTTCCTCCTCCTCCTAATATTCCCCATCTCCTTCGATTCTGATCCTCTCTCGCGGCGTTATAGCCATACTTTTGTGTGTGTCTATAGTCCCCGGAGGAAAATTCGTTGTAGCCGGAGAAGTATACGGCGGCCTCGAACACGTCTAGCTCGCCGGAATAAGCATCACTGTGCTTCTGAGAAGACATTCTCTTTGAGATCTTATCTGGTTCTGCTGATGAGATCCCTTTCATGGACATTATTTAACTAGGGTTTGAAGATGAGATACTTGGAGGAACAAGTTTAAATGATAAAATGAAATGTAAGGTGCATAGCTTTATATAACAAATAATGTAACATCTAAATCTTTTATCATTAAGTAAGGTCATAGTAGATGATACGGGTGATAAACATATATACTCTTTCCGTTACAAAATATCTATGTTAGAAATATTTTGTTGTTTCGTAAAAATATTTTTTTTTATTTTCAATGCAATTCCTACTAAGTAATTATTATAAATTGTCAATTTCAATAAAATTAATTGTGTTTCTTACATTTCTATTGATTAAAAATTACGAGAAATAGTTAAATACAAAAAATAATACATTTATAATTATAATTTAATATGTTTTATTAATATGTATGAAAACTCTAAAACATACATCAATTTGAAACGAAAACAATATCATGCGATATCCATACGTCAACATATTATATAATAGTAGTGGATTATGATAGTTTATAGAATGATTACAATTAAATGGTTTGAATGTTGAAAAAGTTAGAAATTTGGAGGGACATAGGTCATAAGAGTTTGTGTGACCCACTAAATGCGTGAGTGAAGAACTTAATTGAAGGAGAAGGTGGGCTCATTTGATTTTGTGAGCTTTCTGATAAGGTGTAGGAAATTTCATTGATTGTGTTTATGATAATGTGGGGGCTATCCTCTCTGGTGTGCCTTGGATTCCAACTTTGAAATTTCTTTGTTTTTTTTTGCAATTTACTTTGTGTCCATGGTTTTAGAAAACTTGTTCGCTTATGTACATCAATCCACCCAAAAACCAAGAGTCCATTAAATTATATCTATACCAGTTAGTAGTTACCTTAAAAAGATACTTCCTCCTCCACACAATAAATAAATGTCAGTTGAAACAAATCTTTTGTGAATTTATTCAAATTTTTAGATCAACAATTTTCTTAGGATCTTTATACGTGTATCTCTTTAATTTAGTGAAATAAACAATGTGAGTGTGTTTCTTATCGTTTGAAGAAGAGCTTTGAAGTCACTCATCCATGACAGTTAAAGTCTTTATTCAGTAATCATGAGAGTCAAGTAAACTATCTTTATATAATGACTCTCAGGTTAGTATTTACTACAATATATAACATTATATACAACCTTTCAAATTCTATAGAAAGAAATCCCATTTGAATTTTGTAGTAATGATACTAAACAAAAAGAAAAAGATATTGCTATTAAATTCATCAATTTAAAAACTTTAGATCTCGCGGACGAGTGAAAGTTTAAAATTTACTAGTATTCCTTCGATTTTTCAAAGAACCATTTTTGCCACTTTTTCTTTTTGTCGTTGCATAATTGACCTCCATTCACAATCTTAGTTGCTTAGCTGAATTTCTGGTATTTTATCCGTGATTTTTGTGAAAACATCGAAGAAACATATTATACGAGCAATATGATGTTATGGTATCTCAGTCAAAATTCGTTTATATTGAATTTAATGAACTATTTGGTTAATATTTAGGTTATAAACCAAAGCAGACTGTGCACAAAAAAAAAACAAAGCAGACTTGTCCAGCCAGAAATATTTAAGTTTGAAGTTATCTAACCCGAACCATTCTACCATTTGTAAACAATATAGAATCTTGGAATCCACTTTAATGTGCAGGGTGTTACTTAATTATGATCAAAGATTAAAGAAAAGTTTTATGAACAAAGAAATAAAACTTTTAACTCATAAACAGCTGATCGAATGTGTTAAGAGCACTTTGTTTATTGGTGAAATATACAATTAGAGGATTTCTCAAAACGGTAATAATATTGTAATAGGAAACATCAGAGGCCGTTCTTTAATAAATTAAATAAAAAGATCTAAAAAAAGAAGGAAAATCGGGGCACAGGAAGGAGGCAACGTCACGTTGTATAGATTCCATATTAAATGGTTACAAAGGCAAGACATAGACAAGCCACGAATAGTAAGTAGTGGTTAAGATGAGATTCGAGCCCACACGTGCGGAGACATGTCAAGAAAAATGACACGTGACATGGTTTTGGTTGTACAACAATCAACAACAAAGACATAACTAGAGAAGAGCTTTGCCTTAGGCGTAGACTTTGAAAAGGATATGTTAAGAGCACCTGAGTCCCTTGGTTTTGTAGTGGACAGTTGCATCTACATCTCCCCATCATACCTAATCAATCTTTAATATTCATGAAAATAATGTCTATTTTCTTTAACCAATAAATAAAGAATCATTTTAGTTTTATAATATATTAAAAAGAATATCTGTTAAAATAAAAGATCGCCCTATTGATATGATTGTCAAGTCGATATCTAGAGTATGGAGGAATTGGTGAAGGAAACAAAAGAGGGAAAAGTGGAAGGTAGCTTACTTTTATTGTGAACCTCAGAGCAGGATTAACCGAGGTCTCTTAAGTTGAGGTTCTTAGTTTTTCTAAGAGAAGTTTTTTAGCTTTTAACTAAGAAAATCTAAAAAACGTCTCTTAAATAAAAACCATAAAAAACGTCTCTTAACGGGAAAAATGTAAAAAAAAAAAGGAAAAAAATAAAAGACAAATTTTACATTAAGAATCCCACTTTAAAATACTCGGGTTAATCATGGTCTCAGCACTCTTAGAGTTGCTTCTTATGGCTATACTTCTCTCACCAATCCCATCTCTTTCTATCAAACACTTCCCATGTGTTTCGTTTTACTCCTCTGCAAAACTGAAACTGTCCTATCCAATAGCAAATCATTCAAGTAGCTAGTAAACACGATAAGTTATAACTGGGCCCATTTAGCCCAATAAGTTTATCGCATTTTTCACAATGGGCTCAAATGTTTGGCCCTACAAATGATAACTCTTCGAACATAACAAACAACAATGCCCTTCTTTTTGAGACAACAGTGTGGTGGACTTTGAAAAGACTGACCACCAGTTTTCACCCCTCCACAACTTTCATTCACTCATAATTTTTCTTTTTTTTGAGTAACGAGAATGTTCAAAGCCATTTAGCTCATACTATCATACATACATGATTCAATTTAGGACGTGACTGGTTTTTCCGCTATCACCCGCAAACGCAGCTTTTGCGGTTGATAGCGGTTGTTGTCGTTTTGCAACAATCATACAAAACGCTATAAATCGCTTCAAATCGCTACAAACCTCTGAAATTCAAAAGCTGGTTCCAGCTAGCGTTTGCGGGCGGTTGTGTGAGGGTAAAAAAAATATTTTTTTTCAAAAAATTATATAAATATAAATAAAATATTCAATAAAAATTTTAAATTAAAATAATAGAAATACCAAATATATATATAATATTATATTTTAATTTATATTATAAAACTTTAAAGAAAAATATTTCTATATTTTTTTAAAAAAATTAATGGTATAATTTTATAAGTATAATTTTTATATTTATTATAATAATATGATTTTCAATATTTTTATAATTATATAAAATATAAATATTGTTCATTTATATTTAACCAATGCTGTATTTGGTAGTTAACCAGTCATACGTATCTCGCAAACGCAACAATTTTTAACCGTTTTACCAGTCGTCCAAATCTCTTAATAACGCATAAAACCACAATCACCCGCATCCGCAAATGCCCGCAGCCGCAACCGTTGCGGTTACACCAGTCAGCCCCTTAGAATCATTGGTTAAACCTCTTCCCAAGGACTCTTGTAGTCATGAGTTACTAACTACAAGTCTACAAGACTTTGGTGTCCTTAAATTCATATTGGCGTTTATAATTGAGGTCTTATTAACTTTAATCTAAACCTAGATTTGTTTATAGTTATAATACCAATACTACCTATCCCTAAATATGTAATCACTCCAAACATGGAACCAGTTTTGTCCCAAAGATCATGTAATTTTTAGGCTTTGCTTATGGTGCTTTTTTAGTTGAGCTAATGATACTTGACAATAATACTATCACCTTTTAGCTTTAACAAATTCATTAAATAAAATAAATTTAGTTGTTGTTGTTGTCAATCAATTTCATTATTAATTTGTGAACTAAATCTAAAAGTCTTTGATCCAACTCCAACATTAGTCTAGTTTCCTTTCACGATCTAAAGGGTATAAGACTATCATGTTCAGTAAAAATATGTTTTTTTTTAAGACTGGGGAGTTTTGTTCATGATCTCTCCCATGCTATAACGGAAGAGGATAAGATAAGCGTGTAATCAATCACCAAAGATATGAAAGGAGTGGCTTGAACTACTTTACCAGATCCGCTTTGTCTCTTTTTGATCATTGTTAGATTTTTTTTCCTTCGGCCACAAACACAAAAGATTCCATCACACTACACTATCCATCCGATTTTCAAGATTTGACGCGCACTGCCTTTTATCTTTTTACCACATTTTATCATTTATTCTCATATCACTTTTAAATTTTTAATCTTTTTACTATCTTCTAAAACGAAAATATAGTGAATTTGAAGTTACTGCAGTATGGGGGTTAAAAAAGAAGAAACTACAGTGTCTTCTTTACTATTTTGATGCCAACTTTCACGATTTTTTTTTTTTTTTTTTGCTATTCTCCTTCGTTAACACTCCAGACATAAATAGGGGGTTCTATTTATATACTGTATTAATTAATTTTGGCGTGGGCTGGAAATATAATGGGCTTTTTAGACAGCTTGTCTAAATTAAAAAAATGTGGCCTATACAGGTTTCGAACCTGTGACCTTCGCGTTATTAGCACGACGCTCTAACCAACTGAGCTAATAGGCCTTTGAACAATATTGTAACTAATATCTATTTAAACCCACTGTTAGAAAACGTGGGCTAGGCGGTCGGAAAAACGCTGGAAAAGCGCGTTGCGGCCGGGAACCGCCGCGATTTGGCCTTGGGCGGTCATTTACTCGGAAAAATTGAAGAAATTAGCATTCTATTGATTTTGAAGTCCGTAACTAAAGGTTTCATTATAGATTTGCTATATATTGTTTAAAACCTATAAGATTAGCAAAAAAAAACATGAAAATCGCAAAAATAAAATAAAAAATAGCGGCTGGAGTTGTCTGAAAATCACAGGTCTAAGGTAGGAGACATGGTTATTTTCGTCATTGTGCTTTCATTTAACCTAAAACATTAGAAACTATAAAAAAATAGAGATAAATGAGCACTCCTTTACTCGAACCTATGACATGTACGTACTAAAGACGACTGGCCACTAAACAATGTGGTATTAATGTTGTGAGTTTACATGTTTAGTATATAAACCATAATATATATATAAATACACTAAAATTACTCCCCGAGAAATCCCCGTTTAATCTCCGATTATTTGATTCGGCGCTAGGCCCTACCTGACCGCACGCGTTACGCCTAGCGAGTTTTCGAACCTTGAATTTTAAACTATAATTTTAGGTTTTAATGGGCAGCTTGATGGGCTTTCTCATACAGTTTGGGGTTTGAACAAAAGTATCCAAAGCCTCATTAATCCAAACAAACCTGAGGTTCGTGGATATTAATTTCTTTTGTAACATTGAGAAACTCGAATACTTTTTGCTACCTAACACTTACGTACATTACCTTCTTGCTTCATTTCGAGTTCTTTATATATATATGAATGTATACAGAAAAAGAGAGATATGAAAATGAAATATAGAGGTTTTGCGGTGTAAGTGAGTATCTATTCTATTAAAATAGGATATGACCTATTGATAAATGTTTGATCCAACTATTTATTATACATGTATTATTTTTTTATATTAATAACATTAAATCCTTTATATTATTGATAAATAAATGATTAAACATAACTATAATTATTAAAAATACAAATCTATTCTATTAAAATAGAATCATAACCTATTGATAAATGTTTCAACTACTTATTATACTTGTATTATTTTTTTATATTAATAACATTAAGTCATTTATATTATTGATAAATAAATAATTAAACATAAATATAACTATTAAAAATATAAATATAAAAATTATTTAAAAAAAAAATTAAAACAAAATATATATCCGACCTTTGAAAGGACGGATGAAAATCTAGTATATTCATTAAACGTGGTGGTTAGAAGATAGCATCAACATAGATGCTAGCTGCTCTGTATACATCATATTCATATGTACTTCTGTCATGTATAATTATTTTCGACTGAACGTAGTATATAAATCTTTCATAAGTTAAATGGTAAACTATACAATTCCATTAAAAGAAATCTATCATGACACTAACATCGTTTGTTTAGCAAAAAAGGTTAACGTTCAGTTTATGTTTTTATTTTTAAAACTGAGAACTTAAAAAAGATACATTTACATGTGTATATATAGAATGGTGGGGCTAAAAGCTAATAATGATCTATAAATTAATTGGAACATTTGATGTCGTTGGATAGGACCTTCAACTTGCTCTTTGATAGAGACTTAACTTAGAGCATGTTTATTGGGGGCTCTTAGTGGGTCTCTTAGCGGGTGGGACCCACTAATTCCCCCAAACAACATCTCTTAAATCCCCTAAATAAGAAACCCATTTGCCAAGTCCCTTACACTGTTCGCGGGCCCCACTGACACGTGGCGGTCCGCGATTGGTGTTTTTCATTTTTTTTTTTTAAAAAAAAAAAAAAAAAAAACAAAAAAGACAAGGACCCCTTTAGACAGCTTTGCTTCATTCAATTCTTCTTGAAAATTTGAGTTTCCACGTCATCATTTCCCCCCATACTAAGATCATTGTCCAGTCTACATAATTGAATTAACTGTGTATAATATTTCACTTGAAAATTAAATATCCTCGGTATACTATAATGTCTCGGAAGTCTTGAGTTTGCAACTAATCCCTGTAATGATTTGAATACTACGTACTTACCTAAATATTAATTTACTGTTACAAAATCGGGAATTAACAAACATGAATCAAAACCATTTCTTAAAATACATTAAGATACGAAACAACCTCACAAATCTCGTAAATAGTATCATTATGTAATAATCAGTCCTTGGAATCCAGGATGGTTTTACACAGCATTGAGGCTAACTTCTCATCTGTAAGCCTTAAACTTTTTTTAGATAGGTTATTGATGCACTTGGCGTTATACGAATCCAAAACATCACTCTTTAAATCAATTGGTAACAACTTGTCATGTGAGAAGATTGTTAAAAGTTGATGTTTTGGATTCGAGAAACGCCAAACACACCAATAATCTAATCTGGAGAGTCAGTAATAACTCACAGATGAAAGATATGGGTCGGTGCTCTATAGAACTAACCTGGATCTCAAGGGGTGGGTTGTTACGGATTCATCGGAGACAGTTATTGGGATCTGATTTAAAACGAACTAGATTTTGACCCGCGCTTACAAAGCGCGGGTTTTGATTTTGATTTTTTAAATTATTTAATAATATTTGTAAACCAATAGTTTTAAAATATTTTTAGGTTCCTACAAACTTACCTGGACCTTGAATGATCCTACTCGACATCGTCCGTATATTCATGTAAAACCATTTTGAACCCCAACATTCAAAGACCGAATTGTAGTTGATGAGTACTTAGATGACCATGACTAACACCCACATGAGTGTTATAGTAAATTGTAATATATTATATATATAATTGTGTTTGGTTTTATATGTGTTTTATATGTTTGAAATTGTTCATATTTTATTATTGTTTGATCTATTAGAAAATAAAATTTATGTAATATTCAATTATTTCATATAAATACTATTTTTTATTTTAGATTTTTGTTGAAATAAGAAAAAATGTATAAGTAACAAATTAATATGGTTGTCTAACACAGAAAGTATATGATTTAAAATATAAGAATAAGTGAATATCTCAATTTTAGCAATTTATTACGTTTTGTTCATATATGAAAACCTCTAGATTTTAGTTTCAATTGATTGATGGATTTTCTTTTATTTTGTGGGTTTTAATTTGGAAATAAAAAATATTGTTAACGTAAGGGCTAGATTTTTGGATCTATCTTGTTAATATTATGCTTGTTTTTGAATTTATTCGGTTAGATAAAAAAATATTAAGTTAGCCCGTAAATAAAATTTCTTTTAAATTATTCAATGGCACAGAATGGTAAATAAGAAGAAAAAATAAGGGTGAAGTTTTATGGGTACTACAGTTTTAATAAGATAGATTTATTGTAAATATAAAGGCTAAGTTTGTAAATAAAAGAAATTATTTTTAATATTGTTATCCATGTATCCAAACAATCCTCACTATCCATGTTTCCAAACAAAATCTTAAAGTACTTCTACTTTAATAAGATAGATTTATTGTAAATGTAAAGGCTAAGTTTGTAAATAAAAAAAAATATTTTTAATACTGCTATCCATGTATCCAAACAATCCTCACTATCCATGTTTCCAAACAAAATCCTAAAGTACTTCTACTTTAATAAGATAGATATTACGGTTTTATGCGTTCGGTCATTCATAACTACTTCGAATGTATGACTAATATTTAGAGCCTTGAGATATGTATTACCGCCTTCCGATGACAAGTAATTGTTATTGGAGTCTAATATACGGTTTAGTGGAGATATTGAATATATCTAATGTGGTACGGTATACATAATGAACTGAAAAGGAGTAGAAAGGGATATTAAATGGGAAAAAAAGAAGGGTGGAGAGGAGATGTAAAGAAAGGAGAAGATAATGGATAGTATTGCGATGTTTTCCTTAGGCCACGAGCTTAGATTCTTTTAGTTTTGCTCAATTTGTTATATTTCTACTTTCCCTTTTGTTGCTTACTACTTTTGTTCATTACCTCCATATACATATACTATTATCAAATGAGGCTCTATACTCTCTTTCTTATAACTCGTGTATCACTTCAAATTTCAAGACGTACATGTTTAATTTGGTTTTATAACTAACGATCATTTCGGTATATATGGTCATATATAGCATATACCTGATTTAATATATCTGCTATGAAAAAAGAAAAATATGAAATCTACAAAGTTCGATTAAATAGTAATTCACGTAAAGTATTTTAATATCAGGTAAGCAAATTTGCATGTTATAGCTTTTTACAAGTACGTGTATGAAATCCTAAAATTTCACTTAATCAGATCGGCCTAAAATAGACAATATATGCGTAGCTTCATTCTTAATTTATTTTGTTGCTGTCAATAATTTTACTTTTTTTAACACAAGCTGACACAGTTTATATTTATAGGATATGCTTGTTTTATGTATAAATTGACATCTGAAACAACTGAAACTATATTCGAAACAATTGTTGGTCACCAGATTTAGAGAAAGGTAATATTGGTTTGAAATATTTTTTATGGTTTGGAAGAGCACAAAGCTTTTGTGATTTGAATACTAAACCATGTGTGCACGGATATTTGCAACGCCAAATCATCTACATCGTAGAATATACATTTGTAGTGATTAGCCCAATAGAATTTTGAAACTATTTTTTGTCAATAAAGAGTAATTCTAGATTATCTATAGTGGATGTGGATATACAGTTTATTTTTTATCAACAGTGGATATATAGCTTAATTAAGCCTTTTACAAAAAAAAAATACAGCTTAATTAGAACTACACCGTACATATTATACAAGGCTTCACAAAAAAAACTTTCTTGGGCTTGAATACTTCTTTTTTTGCTAAAATTTATAAACGATAATCACTGTTCTTCGACCCACTTTTTCCTTGAATCCTGCGTATAAATCCGTGAACGCAATACATTACACAATTGTCATTTGGTTCTCAACTCTACCGAGAACATCTATTGCCAAAAAAAGAGAGGTCTATTTATACTTTTACTGTTATTGTTGAACATTAAATACAAATAAATTTAATAAAACAACAATTCACGGATAGCTAAATTCAACTAAAAGAAATTGAGTATGCATGTATTTTCGTTTTTGTTCAAAAAAAAAGAGAGTATATATTTTCGTTCGTTCAGATTTTGTTTCGTACATATAGAGAAATCTCCGCCGTCAATGCAAAGCGAAGGTGACACTTGGGAAGGTCCAATGGTCCGTACAATGTTACTTCTCTCTTCACGAGACGTCGATAATAAATTAAAATACATACATATTTTTCAGTTTAGAAAACGTGGACCCGAGACTAGTACATATACGCCAATGAGAAGTCGACACAAGTAAAACCACTCTGGTTTTTGTAAACAAGAAAAACCAGTGTTAGCTTTTCCCTAAAACCGCTCTTACCCAAATCTCTCCATAAATAAGGAGAGAAACAAAGAAAGATCCCGAGACTCAAACACAAGCCTTATTATTATAAAGGAAAGAAAGAAAAACTTCCCTAATTGGATCATACCAAAGCCTGGGCTCTTCTTTATCTCTCTTCTTGTAGTTTCTTTGTTTTGTTTGGTTCTTTTAGAAGAAATAGTTTCTTAAAAAGGGATCAAAATGGGAAGGGGTAGGGTTCAACTGAAGAGGATAGAGAACAAGATCAATAGACAAGTGACATTCTCCAAAAGAAGAGCTGGTCTTTTCAAGAAAGCTCATGAGATCTCTGTTCTCTGTGATGCTGAAGTTGCCCTTGTTGTCTTCTCCCATAAGGGGAAACTCTTTGAATACTCCACTGATTCTTGGTAACTTTATCATTTAAGAAACAAAAAATATCTTTAATTACTTCAACTGCCTCATGTTTTTCTTTAGTTCACTACTTGATTTGCCCTAATTAACAACTACTGCTCTTATTTTAGGTATTTTCTATGGTTTTCATTTGATTTGGAATATTACTGGTTAGATATCTTTGGTTCTTTACTCGATCTCTTAATTTCTGTCAAACAATTATTTATTACTTTGTATTGTATTAATTAAAAATAAAAAAATTAGGGCTTGGAGTGAATATTAGCCTAGAACACTAACTATAATAGCAAGCCTTCACTAAAAAACGCTAAATATAATATACTTTTGACCTGGATACATACACATATATATGCATAATTTCTTCTTAATTGAGAGCTTATAGAAGGATCATTGTTTAATTTCTGAGCTAGGGTTTTTAAGCCCTAAACTCATAATGAATTGTATTGATCTCCTAGTAATGCCTTTCAAAAAATTCCAAATCTAGTTTTGAATAACGCGGAAGTAAGAAAATAAAATGTTTAATCTCACTTGGTCTTAGCTAGTAATTTGACCTCAAATACTGAATGTAATGTTGCTTTTTCATTTAATTGCTTCTGTTATATTTAATCTTACCAATTGAAAATAAGCTGGAAATAAGGATGTCAAATCTGAGTAGGGAGTCTTTGTCCTCTGGGGATCGACGCAAAGAATCAACTTAGTCCTATGTTCGGCTTCTTACCAATGGTCTAGCTTAGCTCCAACAGACGACAGATGTTCTTTCTTTTAAATTTTTTTATCCCTATTCTGTATAAAACTACCTTGGTAAATTGATGATTTGACCAGATTATAATATTTTATAGTAACGTGTCATGCCTAACAAGCTTTTCTTGTACACAATTATAACAAACCTAAAAACGCAATTAGAACTCTAAGCTAACGGTGTTGGGTTGTTGATTGTTACTATTTTCTTATAGAGGAATAATAGAGATCTGTGCAGGATTTTTTTTTTTTTTTTTTTTGATCTGTGCAGGATTTGATCTAGGAAATTTTGGTTTAAGGCAATAAACATTGATCATTTATGTTATAGCTAGAATTACCCTAAAATATCATGAAAACTCGAGCTTATCCCATTGTTATATCTTTGATGATACTTTGATAATTCCCATAGGTAACTATGCTCATATCTATATATATGGTAATAAATGGTTGATGATATGAAACTAAATCATACTACTGTGAATTGAACAGTATGGAGAAGATACTTGAACGCTATGAGAGGTACTCTTACGCAGAAAGACAGCTTATTGCACCTGAGTCCGACGTCAATGTAAATCAATATCTTTCCATTACTAAGTTACCTACACTATATAAGTATCAATTTCAGTTTTTCTGAAATATATCTGTATTAAACTTTTTGAGATACAGACGAACTGGTCGATGGAGTATAACAGGCTTAAGGCTAAGATTGAGCTTTTGGAGAGAAACCAGAGGTACACACTTGCATCATCGTATATATATATATATGCATAAATGAAATAGGAAACTAGTAGAATTAATGTACGTTAAATGCATGGATACATTATACAATTAACTAACGGAAAAATGCATTTGTATTTTATTGTAATCCAGGCACTATCTTGGGGAAGACTTGAAAGCAATGAGCCCTAAGGAGCTCCAGAATCTGGAGCAGCAGCTTGACACTGCTCTTAAGCACATCCGATCTAGAAAAGTATGACTCCTATTTCTTGAACAAATATAACACTTAAACCATATACAAGTGCTATTATTTTTTTATCCAGTTATTTATAAAATAATATGTATGCCTATCTTATTGGTTTTTTATTAAAAATATTAAATCACGTAGATATGTTTAGAGGTTAATTTCAAATCTATGACTTTTCAGATTTTAGAAAGAAATTATGCTGTGTTGTTACAAGGTTCATATGACTGATCAAAGTAAAATAATGGAATGTTAATGTGATGGTGTTTTTATGCAGAACCAACTTATGTACGACTCCGTCAATGAGCTCCAAAGAAAGGTATGTAAAAACCCTATCAAACGTATGTCAACATACAGTAACAAAGTATTGAGGAGCTAAGGCATGTTTATTGCAGGTCTCTTAACATGGGGTTCTTAATTTTTCTAAGAGACGTTTCTTAACTTTTAACTAAGAAAACTTAAGAACCGTCTCTTAAATAAGAGACCTAAGAGACGTCTCTTAACGGGAAAATTAAAAAAAAAATTAAAAAAAAAAATAAAAAACGTGAAATTATAAGTTAAGAACCCCGCTTAAGAGACCGTGGATAAACATGGCGTTAACCTTGCCTTTTGGAAATGACAGGAGAAGGCGATACAGGAACAAAACAGTATGCTTTCCAAACAGGTGACATTTGTCATTATTTATATTTGGTCAACATGTTTTCCATTATATTACTATTAGCCTTCCAATGGTTTACTCCACACTTCAGACAATCTTCCTACGACTAAGAGATCTTCATTTCTACACTTAGCCATCGATGTACATAGATGGGATTTGCCCATTTAGTTTTAAGGTTTTCTTTCAGATTGAAAATATATGAACTTGAAAACTTTGTACGTCATCGCATTCCGCTTGGTCATCTACACATAGGTATGTGAATATAGCCAGTACTAATTAAAAAAAAATACTAAGCTCCAATTTTTGGAATTAAGTAAAAATTAGTTTGAGAAGATATATGTTTAAGACATGTATAATAGTTTAAGAAACTAGGTGTAACCAAAAATCTAAATGCAATTACATTTGATGCACATATCTATTTTTTATGAAGTCGTCGCTCTGAAAATTGATGATGATAATATGGCATGGAACAAGGTTGTAACAAATTGGTGTGTGAAATGGAACTTTGTCAGATCAAGGAGAGGGAGAAGGTTCTTAGGGCACAACAAGAGCAATGGGACGAGCAGAACCATGGCCAAAATATGCCTCCGCCCCCGCAGCAGCATCAAATCCAGCATCCATACATGCTCTCTCATCAGCCATCTCCTTTTCTCAACATGGGGTAATAATAATTACTAATTTGCTCCTCTTACTCTCAAGTTTACATTATACAATCCAATTATAATATTCGGTGAAGTTAGGTGTTATAATTCCAGTGAAATTAGGTTCTGTATTAGTGATGGTTATGCCCAAGTTGTGAATTATAAGTACACTCTACGAAGATGATTCATAATGCAATGGTCGTCAAACGAACAGACATGTATTTTTATTGGAATGGTTGCGGAAAGCTTAACAAAGGGATCAGTTCCATTTTGTTAGATTAATGATTCTATTTGATATTTCAGTATGGCGTTTTACCAACTTTGAGACGAAACATGTGACTGTTAATGCACGTATGTCGTTAGGTGAGTTATTATGTGTATATGATTGTGAATGCAGTGGCCTGTATCAAGAAGATCCTATGGCAATGAGGAGGAACGACCTTGATTTATCTCTTGAACCCGTTTACAACTGCAACCTTGACTGCAACCTTGACTGCTTTGCCGCATGAAGCAATTCCATATATAATCATCAATAATAAAAATAACTAGCCGCATAATATATTTTGGCAATGTCCATGTTCTTATATCATATATATAAGTTAGCAACCTCCTTTTTCTCTTTGTAATTTATAAGTTTTTTTTTGCTTCAGTAGCAGAAATTGTAATATATTGAATTTTAATTTTATTAGTTTTGGAGTTATTAGCAAATATAAAAATTATCGAATTTTTAAAGGGATAATTTGGTGTATAACCAAATTTACGTTTACCTCATTTTCCTTCCCACATTGGTTATAATACAGTTTAGAGTAGACTACTAATACTATAATATAAACATCAACTTAAAAATGGAATCAGGCTAGGCGGACCAATGGATGTAGCCACCATTCGTAATGATAAACTGATGTGCCAATGATCACAGTAACCACATTACTAACCTTATCATCATGTCCCATTACAAACTGATAAAGAAAAATCAACCTCGCGTCATAAGAGGCTACGGGAATTGGACTATAGGTTTTCCCATATTGACAATAAGATCCATGGGCCAATGGTCACAAATAGTACTCGATTCATGATTGTGGGACGCACACAAATAGCAACCTCACTTCACACGAGCCTATCTTGGATGCACACGAATTATGTTTGATTCTAAATTCTCAATAGTCACTACCTTCTTTCAGTTTTTGTCAATGTCACGTGACTTCCCGGGGATAACATCAGTACGTATTCATTATAATTATCTCCATCAAAAGAAGACAAGCTAAGTGACTACAGCACTAAGACCATTCGATGAAAACAAGTAGTGTAAGACCGTAAGCTAGCTGTTTCATCCTTTCTTCCATCATTCACTTTGGTTGGAAAATAATAGAAATGGAGCATTTTTAATTGTGTTAATTAAACAAAGACGAGAGTATACACAGGAACAGACATTGATGTGAATATTCTCCTAGTCCTCATCCCAAATGGATTTTATATATAACAAGCCAAAAGAATCTGGTGTAAATTCCAGAGTCTATAAGAATAGATACAACATAAATTAAGAAAGAATTGCTTACAAAGAAAATTTTCAGCTAAAGAATCTGATATCTCTTATCGTTATTCCGGATGCTCTGTTTATGTCACCCTCCAAGAAAAAGCAAAGTCTGTGAAAATTACAAAACATATATACATCAAAACCCAAATATGATTTACCAAAAACAAAAAGTACATCAAAAGACAGACACAACAACAAACAAATACATGTGCTAAAGAATATATAAAACCTTGGAACATAAGGGACAAGCTTTACTGCTCTCCATCCACTCATAGATGCAAGCAACGTCAAAGATATGTCCACATTGCAGAACTATCTTCGGATTATCCTCAGTGTACTCTATCTCCAGTCATAATATGAACTGAATTAACACACACACATAGCCGGTCCTAAGAAATCTATGGCTAAAAGCAAATTAAAAAAAAATGGCTGCTTTTGTGAGGTTTTGAGCCCTGGTTACACAAAAAAAGACTATAACTTTTAGATTTTACCACTAAACTAAAGAAGAATTTAAAAAAATTGTGGCTGAAAATATCTTTATAATAAAAAGGCTGTAAGTGACTGCTTCCTTGGCTTGGCCCAAGGGCCGGCTCTGCACACACAACAATCTTTCAAATCGAAAATTTTAAATTAGTCTTTGTACAGTTTTATATTCTTTTGTTTTACCATGGAAACATGTTGGACAAACGTCGTCTTCCCTGATCAACAACCAGATTGTTAGCTTTCGAGTACTTTTGCAATTTTCTATAGGTTTTTGAGAGAAAAGTAAAGAAACTAGAAAAGGAAAGTAGGGTTTATAATGTGGGAGATACCTTGAGGAGAAAGTTATTGCTTATTGGGAATATAAAGGCACTGGTTCTAAGGACGTTATCTTGCTCAGTTGCTATGGAACACGAAGACAGCAAAGTAACATACACATTGATCCGAATCAATGGAGGTCACTAGTAACTAAACACACAGATTTAGGGTTATACATACTTAATGATCACGCAAGAAGCAGATAAAAAACAGGACAAGGGAGAAAAACAGAGGAACCGAAGGAAGGAAGGAAGGAAGAAAGATTCGTTGGAGAGTAGCACAAGGTATCGTGGAGATTTTTGTGACATGGCATATAACATAAGAGTTTTGGTTTTGTTCGACTGTTTTATGGAATGTTGACTTTATATTCTTCATTTCCGGTTTACTTTTTTTTTTATCAGTTCCGGTTTACTAATCCCACCAAAATCGTTTATCGTATCTGCTTTTATTTCTTAAATAACAGAAAAGGTCAAAAAGTTATAAATTACTTAGAAGAGTTGATTTTTTTTATTTATAGTCTTTTTAAAAATGTAATCATCAGTTTGTAACCAACTAATATGATAATCACAAAAGAAAGATATAGAAGTTGGTTTCGAAAGGAAAAAAGGTAAGATAATTATGGTGGTTAAATACTAACATGGCAAATTCATTTTCTTAACTACAAATTTACTTATTTCGTAAGGTGGTGATTAAAGGTCGCTACCTAATAAAATTAAATTTCTGATTTTAAAAAGCACACTAATAAATGTTCATTTCAGTACTCTCACTTGTAATGTTTAATACCAACAGCAGTAAAGCCATGTTTATCCACGGTCTCTTAGACGGGATTATTAACTTATAATTTCACATTTTTTTTTAATTTTCCCGTAAAAAGATGTTTTTTATGTCTCTTATTTAAGAGATATTTTTTAAGTTTTCTTAATTAAAAGTTAAGAAACGTCTCTTACAAAAGTTAAAGAACCTCGTGCGAAGAGACCTACAATAATAGTTTTTCAAAATAATAAACACAACAATTAAAAAAAAAATCTAACAGAATAACACGGTAAAACATTCCATTTCAATGGCGTTCCCTAGGTGTGTCTCTCTTTTTTCTTTTGTCATCTGTCGAATTATATTGAAAACATGAAAGTTCATGTTTTTACAAGCCGGTAAGTAACTCATTCTTTCTAAAACCATAAACCGGAAAAAAAAACTGAGCAGAGAAACATCCATAGTTTACAAAGTATAGTATATTTTCCTTATGCATGTGCCATGAATAAAAAATGCATATTGTATTTGTAACTGAATACTTAAAAAATCAAAGGGTTTCACAAATTAAAGAAAAAAAAAAGAGTTTCAAATAATTTTGAAGGATCATTTTGAGTTTTTACTATTTATTATTTTATGTTCAAGATCACATGGTCAGTAGCAGTAAACAGTTGTCAAGAATAAGTGTTGGGACCTACCCCTTGATGATGAATAAGTTGAAGAAAAGGGCCAACAAGCTTGATGTCTTATATAATAAACCAAAGAGTTCAGATATCATTGTTCAAACACAAAGCAAAAAAAAAGGTATCATAGAAACAGAAAAGGCTGAGAGCTTTTGGAGAAATATGTACATCTTCACGCTCTTTAGTTGTTGTTGTACTGTCCATTTTATCTACCAGGTGCTTCTCTATACAAGTACTGAATTACAAAGAATGTCTTACATATTATTAATTAGATGAGATTAGATGTCATAATTATCAATTGTGGTTTTATAATTTACTAATTCTCAACATAGAAATGTATATTGGATTATTTCTTGGTGCACATAATTAGTCATTGCAAAATCCAAAAACAAAATGGATGACGGTGCTTTATTATATATTCAAAGTACTTATAGAATTATATAAAGATTCCAAAATGAAAGAAATTGAGGTTTTCTGTATATATATAAAATGTGGGGAGCTACAAAAAGCAGAATCATAATTACACATTATGATAGCTCTTAATTTCATTTACTTTCTCCACCTTCTTATATCATCTTATTGTCCTACAATTGAGAAAAGGAGAGAGAATGGGGAAGAAAGGAGAAGGGTTCTTTGTAAACAGATTAAGGGCTCATGTAAGAGTCCAACCACCGACGACTACGAGCCACCATAGCTGCAGCCAAGAGCCACCAAATGCATCCACGGAGTCAAAAGGAAGAAGAATAATGGTTGTGGTTGATTCTTGCGCAGAGACTAAGAACGCTTTGCTTTGGACTCTCTCCCATTGTGCTCAGCCTCAAGACTCCATTATTCTTCTCCATTTTCTTAAAGCTAAACCCTCTCAATCAGGTCAATTTTCCCTTTCTAGTTTCCCACAAAACTGATTATTATTATTTATTTTACATATATGCATGATTTGTTCTCTAGGGGCTCTAGCTACCGGGGAAGAGGAAACTTGTGACAAACACACAACTTCGAAAGCTTATCCAAAAAATTCAACATTGAGAAACATTTGTGAGCTAAAAAAACCTGAGGTTCAGAATATATCTCATCATCATATTATATATTACTTATAAAACGTTTTCAACAAATTTCATTTATCAAAATAAAACATGTTTAAAAATTCATTATAGATGTATCTTCTTGGGGATAATTTAGTTTTTTTTTCTCAAACAAGTTATCCTACTTGAATTTCTAAAAAAAGGTTTCAATCAATAATTTGTTGAGTTAGGTGAAGACAGAGATGGTGGTTGTACAAGGCGAGGAGAAAGGTCCGACCATAGTAAAAGAGGCAAGAGAACGTGGAGCGTCCTTACTAGTTCTAGGGCAGAAGAAACAGCATGCCACTTGGCGGCTACTAATGATATGGGCCTCACAGTCCCGACCATCGAGCAAAACCGACACCGTAGAGTATTGCATTAACAACGCTCCTTGTATGGCTATAGCCGTTCGCAAGAGAGGCAAAAAAGTTGGTGGATACACTCTTACAACTAAGCGTCACAAAGATTTTTGGCTACTGGCATGACACTATATATTATTTACTTTGTATTGTTTATCTACGTAATAATTAATATACTTTTGCCTTTTCTAAGTTGTAACCTTTACGTTTTAATCATGTTTGAGAGTTGTGTGTGCAATTATTATACTAGTTTATTTCTCGCATTACCTCTCACAGTTCATTTGTTTCTAAAAATATGGTTATAATGTGTTCCCCCGTATTAAAAATGTATTAAAGTTTGAAAAAATATACTCCCTCTGTATTTAAAAATGATGTTTTGGATTTAAATTAATGCATTTTGCTTCAAAGTTAAAATATCATTTAAAGTGTAAGAACATGAATGGTGGAATATTTATTCGTAAACAAAAACAAAGCAAAACACAACATGTTAATGCAAATATTAATTGTTTCTTAAAATATATGAAAAACTTTTTTACATTTATTTTTATCAAAATTACAGAGAAAATATGTGAAAAACTCAAAACATCAATACTTGGAATACGTAGGGATTTTTATTTTATATAATTACATATTTCTAATAAGTGAATGATAATAAATTTAATATAAATCAAAATTGTAAATTTAAAATATTTACTGGTCCATAAATGGGAAACACAGACCTAAAATTAAAATTTACTGGTCCACAGCTTAATATACATCACTCCATAATTTTGAAACCCAAAACTACGATTAACTACTATATTTCCTTAATTTTTATGAAAGAGTGATAGTATTTTTTTTCTCTCGACACAAAAGAAAGACAAAATGGGCTTTATAGAAAAAGATTAACTGATCCATAGATGAGAACATGGGCTTATAGGTTAAACTGAATTTCGACCCGACCCGCCACGCCCGGTTCTTCTTCCTGTTTATAGCCTGTATTGGATACATAGTAAAAACTAAAAACAGAACTCCTAAACCCCTGTTTGATATCTCGTAAACCCTAGCTGAGTAGTAAATCATGAGCAGCAGAGTCTTCTGGAGAGGAAGGGATAAGATCAGATCACTTGAAGGTGGGCACTGCTGATGTCCTTGGATACTCTCTTCTGCAGAAGCATAAGAGCAAGAAGGAAATCATGGAAGATATCACCAAGAAGAGTAAGCTTGCCAAGGTGAGTTTCCACTGTAAATGATAACTATGCAAAGCTTATGGATGCTTTTTCATCGGATCGTGCTTTCAAATCTGGATAACTTGGCAAAGAGGCAAGAAGAGATGACTTTTTTTGGTGCACCAAGAAAGATGATAATACCAACTATATCTTGGTTTTCTATTCTTTAATCGTATTCTTTTTTTTATATAAAACCAACCTCAACAATATGGATTGTGTTGGATAACTGAAAAAAAAGAAACTGATTTACAGGGGAATCATCATTCCTAGAATTTCAAAAAACAACTGATTTATAAAATCATCTATTAGTCAATGTTATGATAAAAATTTATCCTTCATCCGAGCAATCAGCTTAAATGTTTCTTCTGCTTCGACTTGCTGTCTAATGTCACCTCTTGAAGCTCTGTCCGGATGAAATTTCAGTACAGCTCGTTTGTAAGCTGCATGTACCTAATTTCATATTTGGTTTCCATCAACGTATATATACTATATATGATATGAATTATACAAATGTAGCCAAGTGTGGGGAGATAGCAAACCTCTTGTGGTGGAGGAGATATTCCACCATTAACCGGAATCCCTAAGCCTCGAAGCAACGATGCCATGTTTATGCATTTGATTTCAAGAAGTTTAAGTGATTTGGTTATTTCTGCACGGACTTTCTCCTTCATGTTCATGCTTTCTTCATCCTGTCAATTTAAAGATGAAACGCCAAATGTATGTTAGCAAATCAACACAAGAATCAAGAGCGACAACAGAGTAGGAAAACCAAAAACCTTCTTCTGTGTCTCTCTCACTTCCTCTACCCTCTCCTTTTGCCTTCTTTCCATCTCCAATTGTCGCGTGTTAGCTAACTTTCTTCTCTTACGTTGCCTCTGTGCTTCTTCTGCCTGCAATAATTCCACAAGGTTAAGGAAACACTTAGACAATGATTCTCAAGGATACATTTAAACTGGAGCTTTCAGAAACTTAAGCAGTGTGTGGTTTAAACCTGGAGCTGTAACTGCCGTTGCCTTGACTCCCATTCTTCTTCTTGTGCCTTCTTGTATTCATCAGTCTCTTTCAACATTTCTCTGTTCAGCATGATATCGATTTCAGGAGCTGTACCTTGAACACCTTGCACTTGTTCACTAGTAGATGGGATAGGATCAATGATCGGTTCCCTTGATTCACCTATCCCACGCTCACATCTGGCTCCATTACTTACGCCAAGCACAGGTGGTGTATCACCATCCCCATCAGAAGTGTGTGGGAGAGACGATTTTGAGGCGTCTTCTTCTTGTACAACTTCCCTGGTATACGAATGTTCTGCTGCATTTCTCATTTGGTTCTCTTGGGGCCACTCTGAAGTTTCACGCTGAACTGGCACTTCGCCTGGCTGTTCCTCAACTTCTTTGAAACTATTTTGTTTTCTCTGTTCTTTTGACGATGTAGAATCAGTTGACCTTTCATGTTCAACTTGTATTTCGGGTGACAGTGACGAAGGCTCTGCAGAATCCTCTTTACTGGAAAACCTGGAATTAGCACGTTTTTCAGCTAGGTTGTCACCCTCCATCTCTGAATCCAAATAAAGACGTCTTAGGATTTCTATTATCGGTTCCAAAGAAAGTAGAAGAGGTTTCTTTCCCACCATCTGGATTTCTAGCAGTAAAGAAGGAAGAAGCTTGATCATGTTGTTCAGTCCTATTTCCACAGTGGAGATCTGAAAGACCAGCCTCCTCACTTTCTTTACCTGATTTCTCGGTTCCAAAGAAAGTTGAAGACCTCTCTTTACTGTTCTCCGCATTTCTTGAAGTAAAGGAAGATAATTTCTCATGTTGTTCAGTTCTACTCTCAAAACCAGTCCTGAAATTAGTGTCACAGTGGATATTTGAAGGACCAGCCTTCTCACCCAGACTAGCTTTACCTGATTTCTCAGTTCCAAAGAATGTTGAATAGGTTCTTTTACCGCTATCAAAGTGTTTTGCAGAAAAGAAGGAAGATGTTTGATCATGTTGATCAGTTCCACTCTCATAACCAGGCCTGAAAATTGGGTCGCCGTGGAGATTTGAAGGACCAGCCTCCTCGCTCAGACCAGCTTTACCTGATTTCTCGGTTTCAAAGAAAGCTGAAAAGGTTTCTTTACAGATATCTGCATTTTTTGCGGTAAAGAAGGAAGATGTTTGATTACGTTGTTCAGTTCTACTTTCAAAACCAGGCCTGAAATTAGTGTCACAGTGGAGATTTGAAGGACCAGCCTCCTCACCCAGACCAGCTTTACCTGCTTTCTTCTTTTTTTCCAAAAAAGCTTTCTCCCACTGCTCGCGTACCTCTCCCTGAGAACCTTCTAAAATCTCACAATCAGAACAGTCGCTCTCTGAAAAATCACTGTCAGAATCAGAATCTAAACCAAATCGAGTTCCAGAAGACGGCACTGTAGAGAAATCCTGATTGCATTTTGAAAATCTAAACGCAGCACACTTCTCTTGAACGAATTGGCAATCATCATCATCATCATCCACTTCTACAGATGTGTGCAAGTTGGCAGCATCAGAGTTACGGCTTGAACTACTCCCATCTCTGTGAACATTCTCTGTATCATCATCATCATCGTCATCTTCAATGCTAATCACTCTCTGCAAAACGGGCTCATCCCTGGTTCTTGATGTTTCAGGGGCTTTGCCTTTGGATGACTCGGGAAAATCAAGAATGATAACCTCATCATCATCTACAACAATAAACTCGTTCATTATGCCATTAGCACTGCATCTTTTCGCTGGCATTCTATTCCGAAAACATGATCTAATCTGACGTTGCTCTCCCATTGCCTCTCTATGCTGCTGATAAAGAGGTTTCAAAGCATCCGTTTAGTCAGAGTTGCAGTTGCAGAGAATCCATAAAACTCAACCACCTATAAGAAGAAAGGAAAAACAGTTACATATCATTACAACAATAACCTAATTACCAAAAACCTTGTTTTCATCAAAATTGCGAAACATCTTTTGATTCCTCACTATGATCACAATCACTTGTGATCAGCTAAAGCGTTATCACAAGGTAACAACTCAAAACAAAGTGAAATTGATAACTATTCAGTACACGCTACGAACCCTAGAAACACGATCATCGGCCTAAGCTAAGTTTCTGGAACCTTCGCGGCTGGAATCGAAACCCTTGATAGTCTAGGTTTTAGGGTTAAACTATCTTGAATCAAAAACGAGATTTTGAAAGCTACCCACGAATCCAAGGATCGAAGTGAACAAAGATTTGAAGGTAATTGAAACTTACCTCTCGAACACGACGGCGGAAGACGGGATTCTTGTTGCTTTAAACGGAACCCTAATTTTTGAGTTTGAAAAAAAAATGGAGTTTTGGGGAAGAAAAATCGTGAAAAGAAGAAACGGATTGAGATGGAGCGTGCCTTGCACCTCAGGAGACGTGGCTTAACGAGTCTGACACAGCTTGACGGACGAATCAGACAAACGGGTTTCGTTCCTTGATTGGTCTGTTTTTGGAGTAAGTGTGAAACCTGTGTCACCTTAAATATGTATCTCTCCCCCTCTCTAGAATGGGATTTATTTTTCTAACCTTCAAAAGTCTCCTTCTTTCGCTATGATTTTAGTTAGTTGAGACCCAATTGAGTAAGAAATTTTCTAACCTTCAAAGTATATTGACTAATATGATATTAATAATTTTAATCTAGAAACCTAAAACTATAAAATTGTATAAAGCTAAATGTCCCCAAAATGCTTAACAGTTTGTTTTATAAGTTCCTCATTTGATAAACTCATCATATTTTCCTTCATAATTCTTACTCTCTCCCCTTTTTAATAGATGATGTTTTCGCTTAATGCACGAAGATTAAGAAATTCACATTTATCTATAAACTACTTTTAAAAATATAATTTTAAAATCATTCAACCAATTACAAAACAGACTGTAAAATTTTATTTGTTGAACAGTTTTCAATAAAGTTAAATCTAACTTTTAAATTTCAAAAGTTACCTTAAAATCTCAAAACATCATATATTTCGAAACAACATAAACCTTCTAAAACATCATCTAATTTGAAAATGATGGAGTATTATTCAATTTTAATAAAAAAAAATTTGAATATCAAAAGGTTCGGCGTCAAAACATGTAATTATGCAAAATTCTAAACCGCATCATATAATATTAGTATGATCATTGTCTTTTCTAATTGAGTTAATGATCTCTAGTTACAATAAATTCTTATTGAAATATTATCATAAATATTTTTTAAACGTCTAAATAAGTATGTTATTACAATCTACGAGAAATATTCAATAGAAAAATATTCAGCCAACAATTCTACATATCCTATAAAAATTTACGTCTGACTGCACAATCTTGAACTGTCTTATGTGACCCATGTCTAACGGTAATATTTGCATCATGCTGAGATCTAATGTAATATCATTATTATTGTAATTAAAAATAATAACAGGGGCTTATTTGCTTTCTAGTGTAGTAGTAAAGATGAAATATTATATTTAAATATATGTTTTTCTTAATTTATAAATATGTTAAATGGACTAATAGGAAAACAATGAAATCTTTTTATATATAGGATGAAGAAAAGTCTAAAGCTTTGTTCAACTAGATGTTTACGGACTCCTTTACATTTTCAGTTCAATTAGGTCTTAATGTTTTCCAGTAATGCTTACTTTTGAGTTCCAATCAAAATCTTTTTTCGTGGGCATTTTCTTTATGGTCCAAATATTATTGGCTCAAGCCTCATTGGCCTGTCCCAGCTCTAGAGATCCTTCTGCTTCATTTGTTCAAACCTCTGGCTAGTTAGTGGTTACTGTCATACTAAATTGCTAACCAGAGTTTATTTGTTTTATTTTCTATTGACGTATATATATCCTGTCCTATAACATCACATCCCATATGTGTTGAAAATAATTTTTGATGACTGATGAATGGTCCATTACATATTTAATTATGTTACTAAGATGAAATCTAATTTTCCAAACTAATATTCTTCACACTATTACAAATACAATTACTATCCAAGATTGATCATTGATCTATGTAATCATGTCTGATGATTGTCAAAACAATGAATACGGATTATGGAGATTGATCTTTGATTTGTTAAATATCCCATTAGAAGAAAAAGGTTTCTACCTCAAGTAGATGATTAATAATGTGCTAATTAGTAAATGTAGGTTATGCTCCCCTAATCAACCTATAGAGGGGATGGTCATCTTCTTCTTGGATTCAAAATTGTTTGTAAACGGCATGATGGATAAAATAAAATAATTATAAAAAAACTTGGTGGAATATTGTATCATTGGACAAGAAAATTGATGCTCAATAAGAAAATAAATTTAACATATTACATATTACTGTATGTACAAATGTTAATAATTGATGTTAACAAAATCATCAACGATCCAGAAAGGAGAGAGGACTATCCTCATCACTGTTGTGAACGTGTGAATCTGAAAAGAGACAATGACATATTTGAATCTAAATGATGCAAAAATTCAAATAAAAAACAAAATGATCAAAAGGAAAGAGATAACGGATCAATATTGTCATTACAGGAAAAATATTAAGGACCTAAGAAGAGAAAAGAGTCAGTGAGAGGTTGTGGAGGGATTAGGTTGAAGCATTGAAGGAAGGACGAGAGGAGACAGTAGTGGGATTGGATCTGTGCCGTTCTGATAGAACGCAGACGCAGAAGGAGGAGCTTCTGCGGAAGGAGGAGGTCTTGGTGGTAATAAGAGAGGACATGGAGCTCGTCTCTGAAGCCTGCAGCTTTGAGATCGCCGGAAAATAGAGTCGTCTTTGTGAAAACTCATCTCAAAACCTGGAAACGGATCTCCTTTAAGTCCAGGTTCCTCCATTTCTTGATTCTTGATTCTTGATTCAAATTGATAATGTTTCAAGAAAATTCTGTTTGCGTGTGTATTGGTGTTTGTGATGTTGATGCTAAATTGCTAATGTTGGAGCTTGCTTGTTTTTTTTGAAGGGTTTAAATCTGATTATAAAGAGGCACACGATTAGCAAATTAGGAGTTGCTTAGCTTGAGGATTTTAATAGAGTAATTAATTGAATGGATAACAATAACAAACTAAGAAAATCCCTTTCCATTTTAAAAAAGAAAGAAAGTAGTAATTAGACAAGGGCATTTGCACTGAGTAACTATATAAAAAACTTTAATTTATCAAATAACCATAACAAATAATGGCTAGGATACTATATATATTATCAAAGTTTATGGACAAAACTACCCTCCTAATTATTCTCCTCTTTACTCACATTGATTTGACAGACTATTATACTTTTTTAATTATTTTCTTCTCCACTCGTTCTAGAAGAGATATTTTGTCGATGGCTTATGCTCAACTAATATTATGTGGTTTTTGATGCTATACTATTTTGAATGTTAGTAGAATAGTATTGGGGAAAAATAAAATCATATACTATTTTGGATGTTGCATTTGAATTGTTAGATGTGCATTTGGTTTGGCTTAATGTGGTGTCATCGTGGACTGGCAACATGGACTTAATGAAAAATGGTTGGTGTACATGCATGTAGGTTATCTGATTACAAACTATTATATTAAATGATTATAAACTAGTAGTTTCAAGAGTAGTTGTATATCATTATATAGTAATGTGTTGTATTGTATTCTCTATTATTTTGCATAGTGGTGTTGTTTACGAAAAGTGATGTTGAGGTGTGCAATTGATAATTAAAGGTTATACCACACTATACATTCGCATGCATGGATGGCGTTACATGTTCGCTATGCCCTCTATTTGTATCCTTGTCGGACATAAGTCAGTGTAGTGTACATGTACAAAAATTATACATATGATATCTACTATAACCAGAAGAAAGAAAGTGTTTAAACCAAATTATATCACCACGGGTCCAACAATTGTGGAGGATCTTCTCTGTATGCTACCAATTTTCTCACGTTTGCGGCTAAAGGAGTATGCAAGTCTCAGGAGCAAAAAACATGCATAAGTTTAACATTATAGTTTACCAACCTTGCATAGAATGTTGTAATTTTTCTTTCTATATTATATGCATTGCATAATATAGAATTGACATCTAATTTTCACACAATCCTTGTTTTATTAGGCTCGAACTGGGGTCTACACTATGTAAGGGTTCGTAGAATAACATGATGTATGTTTGTTTGGTAAAACACAAGCACAATGAATAATTTTAACATGAAATTGTACTATATATCTATGTAGAATAGACAAGTCTTTAATTAATGAACTGTATGCACATATATCATACTAGTTGAAACTGTAGAATTACATGCATGTGCTTTATAATGTAGATACTATATTACACAGTTGTAGATTTGTAAAATAGAAACTCATGTTTCCTATAATGACTTAGTACAAGCGAATGCACTTTGCAAAAACAAAACCATTATATATGGAGATGTAGCATAGACTACGCTTTAATTGTTGGGACGAATGCACATACACCATACTAGGTGGTAGTATTGACTACCATGCATATGATTTAAACTATATTTACAATTCGAGAATGTTGTAGCTTTATAAAATGGATACTCATGTTCTCTATAATAATTGATTGCCTACGAAAGATCTGTGTTATAAATGGTATTGCATACTTGTATTCCCGTCTGGTTTTCTATATTATACGTGTTGAGTTGTGCAATAGATAATTAAAGATTATACTACACCATTTTACTTTACAAACATAGTAGAATATGTTAAAATATGTGTCATTTTCTCTTTATTTTCATCTTTCTCCATCTTTTTCTTCTCTTCATTTCTTTTTATCCTTCTCACTCTTCTTCTTATATTTCTTCTCTTTGTCTCCATGAAATTGCAAATGCTGCAATATATTATTCTATTTTATGGTCATGGTATAGAATGTTAAAGTATTCTCTACAAACAACAACATTCATTCTTATTATGTATTATATTTGTTGTTATTCTACTTGTAACTTTGACATTACCACCAACATTGACCTTCTCCTCTTCCTACGAACAACAACATCCCCTTCTTTTATTCATTATCCAACATGTAACATTTGGCATCAACCACCACCATTGATATCATCCTCATGTACGAACAACAACATACATTAGGTATTATTATTTATGTTGTTATGCCACTAGTAATTGGTACCACCACCGGCCTCCTTCTCGTTCTCCAAGTTTTGTATGACCAACAATATCTTCCTTCCCTCCCTCCCTCCCTCCCTCCCTCCCCCTCTCTCTCTCTCTCTCTCTCTCTCTCTCTCTCTCTCTCTCTCTCTCTCTCTCTCTCTCTCTCTCTCTCTCTCTCTCTCTCTCTCTCTCTCTCTCTCTCTCTCTCTCTCTCTCTCTCTCTCTCTCTCTCTCTCTCTCTCTCTCTCTCTCTCTCTCTCTCTCTCATATTATCCTTTTCTTATTTATATCATCTTTCTCCTATGCTTCCGGTGTAGCAGAATATCATAATATCGATAAATTAAACTTCGTGCTCTCCCAAACCATCCTTAACTAAAATCTCTATTTATCACCAAAGTTATTTATGTTAATAATGTGTACACAATGTCCATCACATTGGTTGTTTTTTGTATACTCCAATTTGTTTATATTATTCTTTCCAACAATGTGTAGTATAATATTTCATATTACAGTATGTCCAATATTCAACAGTGGTACATCATCTACAGTATTTCTATCTCACAAATTGCTGGAAACATTTACAAATCTATAATATCACCTTCTACACTATACAAACAAATGTAGAATAGAAACAATATGTGTGAAAAGATGTTGGAGCCGCGTGTTAATCACTTTCACTCGCTTGTAAGGAGTGTATTGTCCAATTATGGACAAACCTGTCACATCCTTCCCCTACTTTTATACATGGTTATTTCACCAATTTTTCTTTTTGTTATAGTCATCTTGCCAATTCACCCATTAGACAATGGATGGTGCGTGTATTGACTCAATATGGCAAACAAACAAACAAAAAAGGAAGCAAATCAAACAAAATTAGTCAACGGTCAATAGATTAGATAGGTATGAGATCTATCATTAAATAATGTTATGTGTAGTGTGTTTTTCTTTACTTATTTCCATATATGTTATGTTTAGTCTTACAATAGATAAGGATTGATTTTGGCATTAGGAATACGTTGTTGTAATAAACCTGTGACCGCGTCCGTCTTTTTAGCTAATTTTCATTATAGATTTGTTTTTAACTAATTTCACGTAATTTAGATGTTTTCATTATAATATTTTTTAATTAAAAACGGTTTTCCAATCGTTTAAAAGACCATAAGAGTAGAAAATTGAATTTGCAGCTCAACTTTGTTTTGCCCCTCTTTCTTCTTGTTGTGTCTTCTTACTTTGTTCATAAACCTCTAAATAAATCCTAAATAGACATAAATTAATAATCCGAAGACAAATCCCTGCAAACAAAAAAAGATTTCCTCTGCCATGAGGTATCCTCAACCCACACACAACAAAAAGCCATGTATTGAGATTGGTAACAAGGGAGACGAGTCACATGCTAATATGTTAGTTTAGTATGTATTTATGAAAAAGTTTAGTTTAAAAAGAAGATGTAACATGTAAAATTAACAATGAATGTGAAAATCTGGGCGGTGATAGAATATGGAACAAATAAATAGTGTTTGTGTGGTGGGAGAGGTTTCTCTATGTCGGTCTCTCCATGTGACTCGCGAATCTATTACACACACCATCGACATAGCTTCAGTAAACACGCCCCATAAAGTTTTCAGTGACAATATCTTCACACCCTCACATGTTCTTTTTATTATATCTTCTTTTATATTTTGTTAGATCTTTCTTTATATATTCTCTCCCATATTAATAAATTTTTGTTAATATTCAATTTGAAAAAAGTTTTATATAAGTAGATTAATTCAAATCTTTCACCTTGTTGGTAAAATAATATTTAACCAATTGGTTTTTAATATCATATTAACTTGAGTAGACTAATGTCACTTGCATGTACTAGGAAGGATGTATCCAATTTGGGAGGATTTTAACTAATTATTTTAATGAGTTTTTAGACAAGTTGATAGATTTTTAGTTCACAACAACACTCTTTAATCCTATATAAAACTAGGAAATTTAACTTTTAGGTTTTTTAATTAAAAACTTCAAAACGCAATTTAAATCACAACAAATTCAATAATAATAAATTTTAAAATTATAAATTCAATAATGCTAAATTTCAAATGATCTTTTTAAAAACATGATTTTTTTTAATAAGCGGAAATTTGACATTTTAGTATAAATCACTCTAAATTTTAGATTGGATACTTTCTTAGGTCTGTTTTAGTTTCAAAGTGGGGTTATGATAAATTTTGAACCCCAGTGTTACTATATGCAATGAAACAAAAACAATATACCAAAACAATAATGTAATTCTGTACAATGAATGTTTCTTATAGGCTTCTAATACCATTGATACTCTTTTAATTTTAGTGGACGACTCTTTTTGGTTTTAGCCTTTTAGGTGTGAATGAAGCTCCACCAACATCTCAACTGTGAGTTATTCGGATGACCACAATGACTACCTCAGTTGCCATTTGTCAAACACTTTCTCAACTTAAATAAAATGTCTCTCACATACACAAAATCAGTATCCATAGGTAATAGACCAATGTAAAAAGTATAATATAATAAACATTAAAAATTGATTAAAAATAGCTATTTTTTTGTGGAAGAAAAACTGGTTAACGTAAATTATAGATATGGAGGTTTCTATGTAGTTTATTTCGTTCCAAAACGGCAAAACTTACTAAAGTTTTGTTTTCATATAATATTGTTTAAGCTCTTGATAACTACCATTTGAAATTTAACATTTTAGGCTGCAACTTATGAGGAAGAAGAAGATTCAGTAGAGATAATTATAAGACTTTGATGATATATACAGAAGAGGAGGTTAACACTTAACACTTCAGTCATATCACGTTGGAACCTAGACCAAGAATTAAGCTATTTACAGATTCTTCTCAAGTTAAAAAACCTAGAGGAGACTTAACCTCAAAGCATCATAAGCCAAGATGTGTCTTCAAGAGTAGGACCGAACCAAGCCAAAGTTGACGAATGATTTCGATTTGAAGAGACCCCCAAAGAGAAACCTAGTTGGGGATTCTTGGGAAGGCGGTTTCTCTCTTTGTTGTTGTTCTTTAGGCTTGTTCTTAACTTTGAGGATAGTTTGGCCTATGGTTTGTCTTATGGAATCTATGGTCTTGGCATCAATTGAGTAGCCAGAAGCATCGCTGACATAGAATGTGTTCAGAGCTTTGCCTCCTTTGGTTTTCACTTCAGCTCTCGTGACCGTTAGACTGTTTTCACGGAATATGCGAGTCACATTTGACAATAAGCCTACCCTATCCGTCGTGCACAGTTCCAACTTCAATCCTATAACACCAATGAGAAGAAGATGACACTCATCTTAAGTTACAGTTAACTAAAAGGAGTAGACTACTGTGTATGTATACGTGTGGGTCTTTTGTACCTCAGATACTCTTCTTTTGATAGCTGCTTCAAGACATTGTATGACTCTTTGCTTCTCTGCCTCTGATTTTACAGGAGACCCATCTATATGTCTCACATAATACTCCTGCAAAGAGTGAAAAAGACATAAGGGAATGGACTCAGGGTAAGCTCTATGTTCTAGAGTGGTGAGACTGTTACCTGATATGCCTCTGTGCCTTCAGTATCAACACTTCCGTGGAAAACCACATACTGCATATCAGTCAAAGTGCAGACAGTATCAAACAGAAGCTTTGGTCTGTCTTTACACCTAACTGTGACCACTGAGTAATCCTTATCAAGCCAATTATCAACACAAACATCTGGTCTTGGCCTTTCATCTTGCACAGATGAGGAATCATCGTCCACCACCACACGGTTCTCATAGTCTCTATCTTCAAACATCATTTGATGAAGCCTCCTATCTGTGTGGACCACCCCGTGAGACACAACGGTTTTGGCTTCCTTGGGTGTGTTGCTTCCCTTGAGTACATTCCTGAGAAGGTTCTTGATCCGTGAGAGCCTCTCTTGATCAGAAACGGCACATCCGGTTAAGTCATCTGTCACCTCCATCACAGCAGCTGCTCTGGTGTTGTGTGTCCAAACCTCGGCGTTTAGGACACTGCATTTGAGGTGGGTCAGGACTGCTGTCAGTTCAGACAGCAAACCTGGTCTGTCACAACCGGTTAACTCGATAACCGTGCTGTCTGTTGATGGAATGACACCGACAGATCTCAAGGAAGTGGAGAAACAAGCTTCAGGCCCAAGAGACTGAGAAATTAACCACAACATACTTATTAGACTCATTTACTCATATAAGAAGAAGAGAACCAAAACTTGTTAAAAGAAACTCACTTTTTGGATATAGTCCAGAACAACTTCATCAGTGACTTTGTTCCCATCTTGGTCAGTGACATTAAATACTGCCAAGTGCATAGCAAAGAAACAGATTCAATTCCTTGTTCTTAAGTAAGAAAATTTTAAAAAGAGACAATTGAGAAAGTGAAGCATACCATCCATGAACCAACCACCATCAGAGGATATGTAAGCTTTGGTGATAGTGAGGTCAAGATCAGTGAGGATTTGAACAACTTCAAGGAGAATCCCATATTCATTTGCACTATCCACCTGAGAAACATCACAAGAACATGTGTAAGAAAAACAAAATTCCGGATTTTATTTATATAACCAGACGATTGAACAATAAAGACAAAGTACCCTTATCACAGTTGCCTTCTTGCAAGAGTCATTATCAATCACAACCCTAAACAAACAAACAAACAAAAAAACAGAGGTTTTATCCAAAACCATATCAGATAATGGTTTAAAAAAAATAAAAAAGGAGAGACGAGTTGTGTAATAATAATACCTGGGTGGATTCATTCTTCTAATGAGCTTCTCATACTCATCATCCATATCTTGTGAAAAACTCATGTTAACATCTGCCATCAAAACCCCAAAAACAGTTATAGATTATTGTACCCAAAAAAAACTTTCAAATGCATAGACAAATGAATTTTCTTTCTGATTAAAACCCATTTAAAGTTTTCTTGTGTAGTAAACAAAAAGGAAGAGAGGGAGACAAAGCACAGCTACCATAGCAAATTACATGTCATATATAACTACATAACAAAATAATGAACAGAGATCCCACCGACATAAACTTGTGAAAAGCTAACAGAGAAAAGAAGAAGAGGAACCATTAATGGAAGTTCTTGGTCCAAAAAAAGAAACTGAAACAAGTCAAAGAAGACGTACCCATTATTCCTTTTGGGGTATTAACTCTCAACACTTCAGAACCAAAAAAATAAATGAAAGTGGTTTCAGTAACTTTCGAAGAGGAGAAGATGGAGAAAGAGCTGCATATATAATGGCGACCCACACAAGATCTTTTCACTTATTACTTAAATTAATCAAGAAAAAAAAAGGAAATTAATCTGACACGATTCTCCCATAAACCAGCAACTCACAGGAAAAATAAAAACTTTCTTTAGATTATTTTATTTTATTTATCCTTCACTTTCCCGCGGCGTACTGTTTCTTATTATACGGTGAAGAAGGAGAAGAAAAGATGGTGAACTGTAACTCTCGGCGTATGTTAGCCACGTGACGCACCTTTCTGTTAGTTTCTGATGAAGGGGATGGCTAATATGCGCGTTTGAGTTATCATCTCTTTGTTAAATATTTTTTTAACCACGTAATGGTAAATAAATACTGACAAGGTCTCCTCTAATCTATCACCCAAAGTTCTCGGAGGGAAAGTGAAAATAATAAATTTACTGTCTAGAGTTTTAAGCCGATTCTTTGATTCTAAAGATTTTTTTGACAAAGAGCTCTGAATCTAAAGATTCGTATACGTTATAAGATTGGATCGTATGTTAAAGATTCTTCTGAGCAAATAAATGCTATGATTCCATTTTTAATCTTGTAAGAACAATATATATGAAATAGATTCATGATCGGTATATATTCTGTCGAATATTAAGATACATAGAATGTGCCATAAAATTGTTCAAGAATATTTACTTTTTCAGAACTTAGACCACCTCCAATGGAGGGTTTTTAGAGAGTTTTTAGGGGTTCTAAACATGGGTGGGGCCCAAAAATTTTTAGAACCAACTCTTAAAATCTCCTTTTAAGAACCAGGTTCTTAAACTATTTGCGGGCCCTACTGACACGTGGCGGCTCGCGATTGGTTCATTTTTTTTTTTTTTTATTAAAAAAAATCAAAAAAAAAAAGAAAAAAAAAAGTTTAGAACCCCAAAGGGGTTCCAAACCATTGGAGGTGCTCTTATGCACCAAAAAGGAATATAGTTATTTCCATTTCATATCGAGAAAAAAACAACTTAAATGGTTTATTTTTAAAAAGAGCGACAATATGGAATATGGTACCGTATCAAATTACTGTGTAACGTTTGTTTTCCTTATATCAAAAAAGAATCATATGAGAGTGAAAAAAAGGCTAAGTAAAACCTCCAAAACTTACTAATTTATCAAAAGTGTACAGAAACAATAATGATGGATAGACCCGGTGATTGTGGTCGAGTGGTAAGGAGACGGGACTGAGACGCCAACATGTTTCAGGTTCGATTCACCTGCTGCGCGAAACTAAGTCACAATTATCCTGGTCACCTTACACGGATATGGGCTCATGCTTTAGGGCTCATTTGAATACCCAGAGAGAAGGTCTATCCGTGGGCTGCACCTCCCCTTGGAGATTAGTCTGGGCCTCTCCATGGGTCTGGGATACCCCAGGTTAATCAAAAAAAAACAATAATGATTGATAATATTTCTGTTTACATATATTGAACGTTGATCATGTATTTAATAATGCAATTAAACCCACTGTAGATAAGAAAACGTAACGGTGTTACAACGTACGAATCAACAGTTTCGCCTGAAGATTCTGTAAAATGTAATTATAGAATTAACTACAATCAAGATTCAATAATGAAGCAATATATAACGCTTACATAGTTACAGTAGTAACAGAGAAGGAAATGTACTCTTCCTTACGTACTTTTGACCGTACCATCACATCTCTTTCCCAATATTCTCATTCAAAGTTATAACATTTTTTAAAAATAAAAAGGTTATATTATTATTCTTTTATATTCTCACTCTATTATTGGTACAGATACCATACTATAGACAAAGGAATACATGAGATATGAAACCTCCCCAGCATTTTTCTTGTTCTTTAACAACTGAAACTATAGAATTTAATTGTGTGAGTTTTACACACATCATTTGTGTTCGATTCTTCTTCCAAAAAAATGTTTCATTTAAACATATTGTTCTCCCATAGGCATGATTGGACTGATATTCTTGTTAGTTAAGAATATTAATCTTAAGATGTATCTAATTAACAAACTATTAGATTGCTTCATTTCAACAATACAAAACACGTGAGATTGAAACAAAACAAAAATTGCCGACAGAATTAAAAGGATCACAGGAAAAACTAATCAAATATTAACAAGATTTAAAAGGGTTTTGAGACATTGAGAACAAAAACAAGTAGCAAGTAGTAGCATGTAGTAGTAACTAGAGTTAGAAAGTGACCAGAGGAATAGGTTAAGAAAAAAGCCAAAAGGGAACAAGTAGCGGCCAACCGAATTAAATGGAGGACTTGGGTTTTAGATGCAAGAGTCACATGGTTTGGCAAAGCGTCGTGCTGCTGCATCACCCGGGTCTAGGGATCTGCTGCTGCCGAACCTATTTTCTCTTACCGTGTTCCGCGCTTGATCATCTCCAAGTTGATAATGTTTTTATCTATAGGTTATTTTTTATTCAACCCAATTAAAAAGACTTCAAATCCGATTACAAGTCTGATTTGAATACAATTTCTTAGGTCAATGTATTACAAATTTAGTTTCGTCCACTCAATAAACTCGGTATATTTTGCTAATCTGTTTTAAAATTTTGTAAGAGTCGGTTGTCGTTGTTAACCATTGACAATAACTACGGAAAAATGATTTTTTGTTGTTGTCTCGGATTGCAAGATTTTCCATGTCATTTCCATAGTAGATAACTCTTGATGAACTTATAGGAACTTATAACTGTTACTATCACTGAAGTACTAAACGAATATAAAGATGAAAGTTACTTTTACCAAGAAAGGTCCGAGGAACCTAGCATCCATCTCCTTCGCTAAACTGAAGCAAGGTCAGGCTTGAAGTCGCTACCAAATGCTTCCTAGAAAGTCTCTGAAGCTGCACCGAAGATAGCCAAAGCACTACCATAGATGCTCAAAAGGTTAGTTAGTTATTTCAAAAAACCAATTACCTTTACGCTTACAAGTTGCATATCTTAGATAACTTGTATTACTAGAGTGAAAGCACTAATCTACAAGTTGCATATCTTAAACAATGTTAACATACTATATATATATTTATAAATATCAAAAATAATATTAGAACACTAAAAGATAACTCTTTTTTTTGAAGGCTTACTAATGTACTACGTGTAAAAGAAAATATGTTAGAGGTCGTTGGTCCAAACGGCTGCTTCCGGAGATCGCAGGCAAGGGTATGGCTACAAAAAGTAGATTTACATAACTTTTATTTTACTATTATTTAAACTACGTTTGTCTAAATCGAAGTGATGTGAAGGTGAGTCAGGTGACCATGTTCCTTACAAATTCATGGTTTTGTCTTGTCGAGATTCAAGCGCGGGGCTCTATATAACTACTACACACGTAGATGGGACTAGTCACTACTTAGTCACAAACTTAGATTTTCTCTATGTTTTTCCAATAAACCTGGTCAAACTTGAGATATTTTCTTATATTAAATCATTCTTCGTGCATTGATTCACTCCACATGTAGACTATGCATGTCTTAATGGTGGAGGCATGCAGTAGAGATTATTTTAACGGTAATAAATGCAACAAACCATAAAAACGGCACGACAAAGAAAAATGACAAAAATAAAACTAGTCGGTAACAATGTATAATGAATAATGATATAACAGTTTCAATAATAAAAAGATTGTATTTGAATACTGAACGCTGTATTTTTTTTAAAAGTTATATTGTTATATAATATTAGTTCTTTTCGCTATGCTAAGAAGGTTATGTTTTCTATAACGGCAGCAAAAAGGGTTTTAGAGCATGAAATTGAGGGCCTATACTTCATAATTTCAAGCGAGTTCATGGAAGTGCGGCGTGACTTAGACCGACAGTAGTCAAATAATGCAAATACCATAAAAATACTCGTCTCTACACTTTAATAAAAGACTCTTGACCTATCTAGCAACCAGTTCAACTAAAGGGGAGTATTAAAAGTTTCTATAGTTTCCTACTGTTTTAAATTTTTTAATTCTCTATTCATTAATTATTTAAAATAACGATAAATTAGTTTTATTTACATTTTTAATGTTTGAGTGTATATCTTTCATTATTTTGTATCTTTTCTGTCAACATTAACTTCTTATCTAATTTTTTAGCTGTTAAATTCATAACTTAGCAAAGGAAGATTTTTTTGGCCAGCGACAAAAGGAAGTTATATGCACAAAGAATTAAATGAAATTACAAACTTGCAAAGCTGTAAAGTTCGCTTATGTTTTGTTTTTAGTCGAAATGTTTAACATGTTTTGTACTTCTCATATTATCCAGCTGGACCAAATCAATTTTGTGCTGTTAAAAAAATTCTAGCTGGACAAATTTTTAATTTTGTTTATATATTTGTATTTGAAATTGTTGTATTTGTAATATTAAGTTGTTTTTATTTTAATCACTAGTTTGTAAATCGATGTACATACACAATAGTTAGTGCATACATGCATTTAAACAGTCTTAGAAATAACTCAGTTTTTCGTTCCTTTTTTCTTATAAATGAGATAACAAATTTCAAAATATTAAAAAGACACTCTAGCATTTTAAACACTCTTATAATTGGTAATATGTAATATCGTAGTACAGCTCTACGTATATAATTCAAAGTTTTCATTAGAAAATGATAAGAACGAACAATGTCAAAAAGTATTATCTGTTTTTATACCAGTATTTTTTTTTACTTTTTTAATCTCTTTTAACTAGTTTGATACTGTTTACCATTTGTATCCATATTTACCAAATTGTGTCACTAATAGAACCAATATATTTTGTTTTTTTCAGTAGAATGTGATACCATTCAAAAGTTGTGGAAAACTGTTTTCATGAAGTGTTCTTAATATTCGTTATAACACATTAATTAAGCATCGTTACACAAAAACATACTTTAATCAATCACTAACCAAAACTGGCAACATATGAGTTATATATAGTATGGTCCCCGGCCCTAAGACTATGTCCTATCATAGCCTTTTAGACTATGGAATCCACCGGATTCTTGGTTCAGTATCAGTTAGTTTTAGCTTAATTCACTTGACTAATAATTAAATTTTAACCTGTGATTAACTACTATATAATTTACTTAAGCCGATAACAGAAGAAATAATCTTAGTCAATGGTCAACTCTTTTTAATTACGTGTAACAGTATAGTTATATTATATTAGATATAAAATAGTTCACATTTGTAACTGAATAAAATATAATATAAACTTAAACAATAATTTGTTTTAACTTCACAATTTTATTTTTATCTAAATAATAATTAATAAACTAAAAATAATTAATTTTTAATTATAACTAAAATTTAATAATATAATAATATAAATATTATTTTATTGTGAACGTTAGCATTATGAGCAAAAATGAAAAATAAAATAAAATATATAAATTTAGTGTTATTTATCACTAAATTTAGTATTGTGGTTAGAATTATTTTCAGTAGGTTTAAAAAAATTCCAAATTTTTTAATTCATAAAAGTTATATACATGCATTTTTCTGAACTATAAGGCTTTTGTCTTATTTTGTAATCGTTTAAGTTTATATAATTTGAAAATCTTTAGTCAAAAAAGTAATATATGAATTTTTAAAAGATAAAGTTAGCGAAACATATATCCAGACCATGCCAACTTAATGTAAATATAAGCATTCGAAAAAGGATTTTGTGGCTTAAACCTAATATTTGTTCGTCTCTTTTTGATTTGCTATTTTTGAAAATCTGATTATGATTTCTTTTATAAAGTCCGGAATTAGCGGAAATAATTAAAGCAAAGTTGCACGCGACGTGAGGCAGACCCGTGAGTCAGATTTTTCATGTGGACACGGAGTGGCAGTCACGCACGTGTCACATGTCTTTCATGTAATTTAAAATCTTCAGAAAAAAATTTAAACTGTTTTCTCCCCGTACCATTTTTAGAACTCATAAAAAGGGAGTAGTTAGTAAAGAAAAAAACTCATAAAAGAGAATCGTAATTGCAGCATTATACACGACTGCTGAAAAAGAAAAGAAAAGACCAAAAAAGGAAATAAAAAAAGGAAATATTCGTTAAAATAAAAATAATCCTAAATAAAGGGAAGACTCTTGGAGAAAAGGTAGAGACAAGGAGTCATGATTAATCTGGGTTTCTTAAGGTGAATTTCTTAACATAAAATTTATCTTTTTAATTTTTTTTTTTTTTACATTTTTCCCGTTAAAAGACGGCTTTTATGGTTCTTGTTTAAGAGACGATTATTAAGTTTTCTTAGTTAAAATCTAAGATACGTCTCTTATAAAAATTAAGAACCTCACCTTAAGAGACACCGGTTATTCTTAGTCTGAGTACGAGAGTAGGGGTCCACGTCAGACGGTTCTGTAAAAGTTTGAGATTCTGACTTTTGCTAACATGCACACCTTCTCCCCCGTAAAACCTTTTTGTCTCGTTACAAAATTTACAATTTAATACGTTTAATAAAAAAAAAACTAAGGCTTCTTTGTATTATTCAACTCTGAAATGTTCCTTTCTTGTCACCTTTGCTAAGTACGTAGCTTTAGTGCATAAACGTGCACGAGACCATTATTTATGCTAAATGTTTACCTTTATTTACTAAAAGAGTCGCCTCTTGACGTCCCTTCTCTTTTCTCAACATGTAATCAACTAGCCTAATACCAAAACAGTGCATGAAAATAACACACTTTCATGAGACTTTTCCACTGCAATTTATTGTTTGAACCTCAAGCTTATGCCAACTTAGTGGTCGCTCACAGCAGTTAGGGTGAGCGTCAATTTGACTTTTTAAATTTCATCAACAAACCAAAGCTCTACCGCGTGGGCTTAGTCCGGACTCGGGAATAGGTAGGTTGCGTGTGAGTCGCGAAAGCTAGCACATTGCGGCCAAGTTTGTATCTGCCATTGACTCATACATTTCTTGTAGAAGAAATTGTTCAAATTCAATTCATATTTATTCCTTTCTGTATGTAGTGTGGCTCAGTGATCCAAGTCAGTTTTTAGGCCACAGCCGACGGCAGTATCTAATAGAATATCTAACACATTAAAAACTATAAATAATCTAAACGTTGAAGAGAGAAACTAGAAAAGTTTTTAAAACAGAATTTTCAAGATATCGTGAAGAACCTATAATCACATGTGTAAATTTTTGATTGAACAGCTTTTAGAAAATAAATTAGAATTTACATTGAAAATAAAATTATTATAAAATATTAATATTTTCATACTAAAAAATTTAGATCAACTTCAATCCATTTCTATTATAAATGATACATTGGAATAAAAAATCAATCTTTATAATATAAACTTCTAAATCAGAAATGGATTAAAGATAATCTTAGAAAGACTTATTGGTAGATCAATTTATATAATTTTATTATTTCATTGTTATTTATAGATATTTAAAATCTTAGTAAAATATTTTATTATAAAGTTTTAATTTTAAAATTCCATTTTAAAAAAAAATGTTACTCAAAATATCAAATTATTGATTTTGTAACTCTATTAAATTTTCTTGTTATTGATATATAAATTCTCTACATTTTTCTTTGTCATGCATTTTGATTATTTTCATTCTTTTATTATGAAATACTCTCTCTATAACCTATATGGATGGAGATGTTCTCAGGATGAGGCAAAGGAGGAAAAAAACGTCAAGAACGCACCAGTACCTGCACACTTGGTTAATTTTTAGTTTGGTTATTGCTGCATCAGACGCACAACACATACTATTGATACTCCGCCACAGCATGCAATACAGTATCACATATTTACTCAAAATTTTTAGTTAAAATTTATACGCACTTTTATAGCACAAAGATGTAACTAGTCAAAACAGAGGTCGTTAACATACAAAAATTGCATTCAGACAAAAAAGAACGTAGATTGGAACGACAGGGTAGTAGCTGCTAAAATTAAAGTATACATAACAAAAACGTAACGATCATGAAAGATTTGGATAAATCTCCAAAGGGATGGCAAATCTGACACCTACCAAAATCGACCAAAAAATGGTCCACCTAACACCCACTGTATACATCTCTAAACTCGATCCAAATTTTATTTAAAACTATCATAGATATGGAGGCTAACTATATAAACTATAATATACGATAACACGATTTTATCAATATACGAATGAATAATATATAGTTCAGCGGTGAAGTGGTCCCGTGAGGGCAGAGAGCGATCTTTTGCTGCATACAAAGATTCGACCACACCCTAACCATATATTCTTTCGTATCTTTCACTCTCACCATCTATCTTTTCTTCTTTTCCCATGTACCCCCTAACAATTATTTCTTTTTATGGTCTTTTCACTGATTTATCCAATTATCTTTGGGGTTTGATTTGTACTCGGAAGAGTTTTCTAATGAGTATAGAAACTAGTTAAAGGTAACAAATAGAACCGGCAATAAATAGTTGGATAATGATATACTGTTTTCCACCGTTAGTTATTTCCGTTTCTGGTCCGGAACCAACGAGTCCTTTTGTTATTATTGTTAACCACAATTCATACTCCACATGATTAACTTCTTAATTTTTTTAAGAGATGTTTCTTAACTTTTAACTAGAAAAACTTAAAAATCATCTCTTAAATAAGAATCATAAGAGACGTCTCTTAACCGGAAATATATAATATAAAAAAAACAAATTTTACGTTAATAATCCCAACTTAAGAGACCGGAGTTAATCATGACCTAAGACAATTGTACTCTTATAAACGGAACAAGGAGTTTTATTGGACATTATGTTGTAGTAATTAGTAACAGTAGAAAAACTGAGAAATTTTAGTTGTATAGGACATTTAATTATTCTACTGCTTTGTTTAGATTGTATATGGCGTTTCTAGTAGCAAAAATCAACTAAAGAATATGATTATTTGACATATTAATTGTGGTGGTTAACATATACAATGGTTCAAAATGATATAATTTTTAAAAAATTAAACTGGCAATTATGTCACAATCTTGATAAGCCTAAGCCGAACTTTTAAAATTTGGATTTGTCGTTCAAACAACCTATTCTTTTTCATAGGTTAATAAAATGTAGAGATTTCAAGAACTAAGCAATGGTGTTTCTTACATGATGGTTTAATTATTAACATCTTACATGAACTCTAGAGTTGTCTATCTTCTAGGTTTAGCTTCGACTTAAACACCTAAGATGTCCCAGTGAGTTGTCTATCTTCTAGGTTTGGCTTCGACTTAACCACCTAAGGCGATGATTAACCCGGGTCTCTTAAGGTGGAGTTCTTAACGTAAAATTTGTTTTTTTTTTTGTTTTTTTTTTACATTTTTCCCGCTAAGAAACGTCTCTTATGGTTCTTATTTAAGAGACGGTTCTTAGGTTTTCTTAGTTAAAAGCTAAGAAACGTCTCTTAGAAAACTTAAGAACCCACCTTAAAAGACCCCGGTTAATCCCGTTCTAAGATGTCCGAGTCATCGCATTAGTATGATCTGTACTCTCACTTAGTATAATAGATCAGCTGAACGAAATGTTGTATGCTTTATTCAGCGTGATGCACAAAAAAATATGTTACAAATGAGATTGATAAATTAGTAATAGTATTCTAATTAATGTGATAGTATATACATAAGTATCATGTGTTGTCATCTCTTGCACTTGATAGATGGAGTTGTGTCAAATATTTGTTTGTATGAAGTGATTAAACAGCTTAAGGAGACGATATGTCAAAGAACGGGAAAATGGTTGGGATAATTATATAAATCGTAACACATATAATCAGACATTGCATGGCATACCCTTAACTATAAGTCTGGCCATCAAATCTAATTTAAAAGTTGATGGACTTGGTGTCTAATGTTTGGGTTTTGTGTTTATGTTACAGCAAATTTCCAATTTGAGATATGAATTGTGTCCACGATTAAGACATGTGATTAGTTAATTTGAAACTTCATAGTTGCGGTAACACATGGAGGAACTGAGGAACAAAGCAGAGAGTAAAGATGAAGAAGCCAAGAAGACTCCAGCATCAGTTGGATGGATATATATATAACAGCTGAAAAGAATATAACATGTATTGCTTCTTCGTCTGAGCAGGATCTTGTTACATTCCTCTTGGGTGATCTAGAAGACAGTGATGATGCTTCTGGTAAGAGACATTGACCATCATCATCATCAGTGCATAGCTTATTGTATATGATCTTCTTCTTGTCTCATCATCATCATCAGTGTATAGTTTTTTTGCTCTAACGAAAATGCAAAAGAAGACCCATTTTATTGATTCGACTCGCAGTTTATTAAAAAGAAGATGACTTTTTGTTTATGTAATAAAAAAAGCTTACAACTTTGACTTTGAAGGTCAGACACAAACTAATATCCCCATTAATGGCAGTATCATCTCTTCTCCGGCGTTTCAAGTCGCCGACCATATCGTCTGTTTGGTCTCTGGCCCTTTGGAAGTCGGATCCTTTTTCTACTTCTTATTCTTTCTCGACCCAATGTTTTGTCCGACGAACTGCGTCACTCTCTGTTCCGACAGAACCTCCTCCGGTTCCGAAAATGATCTCATTCTCAGTCACAACTCATGGAGTCACGAGACAAGATCCTTACCACTGGATGCGAGATACAAAAGACACAGATTTTCGTCAACTACCTCCATCGTGAGAACTCGTACTCTCAAGCTTTCATGTCTGACACAGAGACCCTAAGGCATGACTTGGTCTCCGAGATGAAAACTCGTATCCCCGCAGAGATTTTCACTCCTCCTGAGCGTTGGGGACAATGGTTCGTCTCTCTTTTAACTCGAATTGAGGCAAAAGGAGTGAGCTTTATCGATGTCATTGTGCAGGTTATATAGGCAATACATACCCAGAGGCAAAGAGTATCCTCTTCTCTCTAGGAGATTGGAGAATGTTGAAGAAGAAGTTGTTCTTGATTGGAATCAAATTGCTGAACAGTTTGGTAAGTTTCTTACTGATTCCCTTAGTATAGTGGTGTATTAATCACTAAGTGTGTGGACTTTCTCTACTTCAGGTTATGTTCATGTTGGGGTTTGTCGGGTTTCACCTGATCATAACTATCTCGCATACACTGTTGATCCTAAGGGAGATGAACGTTTCCTTCTCCAGATTAAGGATCTTAGAAGTGGTTGTTTGGTTTCGAGGTTGGAAGTTGATGGAGTTGTGAGCTTGGCGTGGGCTTTAGATGGAATCAACTTGTTTTACACTGTTGTAGATGAACATCAACGACCTCACAGGCAAATACAGTGATTAGCTTTCTATGTTTATGTAGTTTTGGAGGGTGTTTTGTTGAGTTGCGATTTGGTTTTTACACAGGGTTGTTGTTACCAATGTTGAATCTGACGGGAGAGCTGATACTCTAGTGTTCTTAGAAAAGGATTCCAGTTTCTGTGTGGACATCACAACTACTAAAGATGGCAAGTTTGTTACTATCAATTCGAACTCGAGGACTTCATCCGAGGTATTCACCTGTTTCAAACTTTTAGTTTAAATTTTTAGAAGTTTCTACCTTTCCTGGAGGCTCAAGTTGGGTTTATCTTTCTTGTTTCAGGTTTATATAGTAAATGCGGAGAAGCCTCTAGCTGGTTTGCGGAGAACTCGTGAGAGAGTCCCTGGTGTGCAGTGTTTTCTTGAACATCACAATGGGTTCTTTTACATTCTCACAAATGCTCCCACAAATGCAACTAGTGAGTGGTCTGGTGAAGGCTATTATTTGACTAGGTGCCTCGTGGAGGAAATTGAATCATCAGAATGGCAGGTTTTGGTTGTTGATAGTTATCATTTTCTGTAACCATTTGCAGATAGCGAACACTATTGATTTTTTCTTGTCAGACTGTTTTCTGTCCAGATGATGATGTCGTGATACAAGATATGGACATGTTCAATGACTATCTAGTGCTTTTCCTCAGTAAGAAAGGCTCACCTATGCTATGTTCCATTGATATGCCTATGAAAGCAAATACGAAGGTATCTTAAGATTTGTGATTAACGTACACTGTTTTAAGCTGTTTCTTACTAAGGATATGTTCCCTTCTGCTCTTATTTTTGCAGCATATGGAGGATCTTAATCCTTGGTACTTTCCTCTTCCAGCTGATCCATGCAGTGTAGCACCGGGCTCAAACCACAACTTTCAAAGCTCAGTTTACCGAGTGGTGCTTTCATCTCCTGTGGTATATATACTTACTTTGAGAAATGGTTTCCTCTTTTGCTGTAGAGTTGATCCCATAAGATAGTTTATTTGCATTTGAATGTTTCCATCTACTGTGATAGTTTCTCTGTTACCTTTGTAATTGCAGATTCCTGACACTATCATCGACTATGACGTGTCAAGAAGATCATTCTCAATCGTCCATCAGGAGGGAAGAGTTGTAGATGATCCTGGTAATAGTACACCATGGAACTCACCAAATCACTCTACAGACAACAGCGGTGAACATAGTGATAGAATCAATGAGGGACAAAGTGCTCAGTTAGATTCTCAAATGCCTATATGGGAGGAACTATCTGATGCTTATGTTTGTGAAAGGCAAGGAGTTTCTTCTCACGATGGAGTTGAAGTCCCTCTTACAATTATGTATTCCCGAGAAGCATGGAAGAAGAGTGAGTCCCCGGGAATATTGATAGGTTATGGTGCATATGGAGAACCTCTGGACAAAAGCTGGTGCACAAATCGATTGAGCATGCTTGATCGTGGTTGGGTGATTGCCTTTGCTGATGTGAGGTCAGTTATAAAACCATATCATGTGATATTAACGTGTTAACTATTAAGATGCTTTGGTTTGTATAGTGGTTGTACTTGAGTGGTGCTGCTACAAGAGTTTCATTTTTGGCTTCAGGGGAGGAGGTGGTGGAGATTTTTCATGGCACAAATCTGGAACTGGATCTTTGAAACTAAACTCAATCCAAGATTTCATCTACTGTGCGAATTATCTAATGGACAAGGGATATGTGCATAGACATCATCTTGCTACTATGGGGTACAGTGCAGGAGCTCTTCTTCCAGCTGCAGCCATGAATATGCACCCAAGTCTATTTCAAGCTGCGATTTTGAAGGTTAGTGCATCATTACAAATGCATTCATCGTTCCGTTGTGTCCATAATAAGCAAAATCTCATATCATATTAATGTGTACAACTGTGGCAGGTTCCTTTTGTAGACGTGTTAAACACACTATCGGATTCAAACTTACCTCTCACACTTTTGGACCATGAAGAGTTTGGTAACCCAAACATCGAAACCGACTTCCGGTCCATCTTTAGCTATTCTCCATATGATAATATACGCAGAGATGTTTGCTATCCGTCAATGCTTGTCACAGCTTCGTTTCATGACTCAAGGCAAGCTTCAGACTATATCCTGAAAACATTATAACAACAACATTTGGATCACAAACTGGAATTGGTGTGTTGTGTTGTGTTGAGACAGGGTTGGAGTATGGGAAGGTGCTAAGTGGGTTGCTAAGATACGGGAGAGTACGTGTGATGATTGTTCACGAGCTGTGATTCTGAAAACAAATATGAGCGGTGGCCATTTCGGTGAAGGTGGTCGCTATGCTCAGTGCGAAGAGACTGCCTTTGATTATGCTTTTCTTATGAAAGTTATGGGTTATCACAACTATAGATAACATATAACCATATCATATTTGATTTGTGCTTGAACTGATTTGGTAGAAAGTCTTCACGTAGTTGTCAAACAGTTTTAGAGATCTTGAAACAGAATCTGATATTCCACAAGAGATCATATTTGATTCGTTACATGAATGATGCAGAAGATAATACAAACTCAAAACCATGAGAATGTAGAAATAACCATAACTTATATAAAGATTATAGGATGCCCCTAGAAGCCGAACAAATGTACACAAGAAGATATCTGTCAATGCATTTATATATTCCAGAGCATTGGAGTCTAAGAGATATGTCACAGTGTTTTCATCCGCTTATGAGCATGTTCAGCTTCAACACTTGGATTCCTTGATCGTGTAGATCCTTCAATATCAGAGGATAATGGATTCTGCACTTACAAAATTGTATCAGGATCATGACATATATATGGTTCATCTCACACTAAACACAAACCATTCCAAAATTGAGAACCTTATTCGATGGATCGTTATGTGTTACTCCTTGATTGGCTCGCTTCCCAAGATCGATCTGCACGGAAAGCTTAGCATGCGACAGATCAACGCCTGCGTTCTGGAGTGCTTGTGTTAATGAGCTCAATAACCTGTTCATAGCAGAAGTAATGTACACTAAGAAGAAACAACCACGTGAACTGCATCACCTATTGAGAAAAAGTAACAGGGAAATGAGGAAGAGTAAAAAAATCAGGTTTAACTCACTCATGCGAGTAGGCAGTAGAGATGCTAATGGTTCCACCTTCAATAACCAGGTCATTAGTACTTTGGCCTGCCACATCACTTGTTACAGGGCATTCACTAGTAGCTAGTTCACCGTGTACCAATGGATGGATTGGTTGAACAGGCGGTAACTCCTTTTCGTCTAACTCGTGTTGACTGTCTATTGGTTTGTAAACTCTTCCTTGGTCAGACTCAACAGAGGCTACAGAGTTATCTTCAAACTTTCCAGGAAATGGTATAACTGGAACAGATCCATTATTTACAGCAACTGGATGGTTAGCTAAACTCTGAACTCGCCAGTGATTATTCCTCTGTTCCAAATATGATAACATAAGATTCAGATAGAAGCTAGCAGAAAGACTTTCAGGTGTAAACGTACCATGCAATCAAAAAGAGATGGCAGAGAAATGAAAAGAGTCACAGAAAAGGGAGAAAGTTATACCCATGGAGTCAACTTTGTAGGTTCCTGACTCCATCCAGGATATGACCCTTCATACTTTTGCACCTTGTCTTGTAAGTACTGAACGTAATCTATGACCTAGAGTGGAATACATGTATTAGGCTAACAAGAAGTAAGCTCAGGAGATTGGCTTAAAACAACATCAAAATATACCTCTAAGAGGAAGGAAGCAGTATCTCTTTTCTGTTCACTGTTGGGAATGATTTCTCTCAAAATCTGAAATCTGACAAAAAAAAAGATTCAGCACTAATAAGCATTCAAAGAGTTTTGGTATCAAAGTGTTCAAACAAAAAAGCTTGAAGCTTTAAAAAACCTTTCATTGATTTTGCTTCTTCTCCTCTGCTCAGTCACCGAATGCTTAGAACGTATCGCACTAGCCTTATCATTTTCCTTCGCATCTGCTTCAAAATTGAAACGCGATAAACCTCACTAGAGATGCAAATCCCATCGAATTGGATCGGACAAAGTTACCTCTGCTCGCTGCGGCGGTGTTGGAAGACGGACCTTCGCCGCCGTAATCGTCGTCCTCTTGATTTGGTTCTCCGGTTCTCATATTTCTTCGTCGGAGAGTTTATTCTTCCTCTCTTTTTGTTTCCTTCTTTTACTTTCCCGTCGACGAGACGAGCCTATTGCTATTGCTTTTGGCGACTCGTGTTTGATTCTCTGCGGCAGAGACTCGTGGAGCTCACCTCTATTTTTGGCCGTACGTTTGCTAATTACGACACGTGTACGACGAGATCTTTGATTCCCGGTTAGCCAAATGTAAATTGGGACGACACGTGATAAGACGGGATTTTAACCAACCAGGATTGAGGATAAAGGCCGTCACGTGATGAACGTTGTCTCTTGTGATCTGTTAATCCCCTTCTTTGTTTGTAAATGAACGGTAACATTTGATATGTATTTATCAAATACGAAAGTAAGTTTTGGACGAACGAGGATCGCCTTTGAAGCACGTTTTTATCCAGTTTCTCAATACCTGGTCCTGATAAAAACATAAGTACTTTATTTATTTTGCTAATAGTTTAAATCAACACATTAATGCGGTTGACAATTGTATTTTTGATCATATACAAATAAATTTTGACACTTTGCTGGACTATAAAGAAAACTTTTTGGTAGCTGAAAAGAAAAACACGAGACATTTGTGAAATAAACAAAAAAAAAAGGTGAAAAGGCAAACTACTATTGATAATTTATCGTTGAGAGATAGGGCAAATGGTAAAGGGCAGAGTTGGACTGGGCATTTACAAAATTGATATGGGTTTGATCGATAATGGACTATACTACTTTTGATTATATTGGGCTTTGGAAACACAAAATCTATCAAAGCATAAAAAAAAAAAAACTTATCAGAGCCAGGTTTCGATCCTGGGACCTGTGGGTTATGGGCCCACCACGCTTCCGCTGCGCCACTCTGATCTGTTGTTCTGTTAACAACAAATAATGATAATTTACTATGATCTTTGAGCCAAAATAAGTGCTAGAACGGATCTGATAACCGGGTCGGGTTCACAAAAAGATCCATGAAAAAACCTGAGGGAGCAACCCAAGGTTTTATGAAGGGTTTATTTCGGCGGCTGTACTTCACGGCTCTCTTCTCTCCAGATCATCTCTACTCTTCTCTTCGCCCAACAAGTCCGAGTTTTAAACTTCGATTTCTCTATGCTTGTATCTCGCTATCTCTCAGCAGTAAGATAACCGATCGTGCTCATATACTTCTGACCCATTTGTGATCAGACGAAAATGTGGAAAAACATTTTCAGGAGAGCTACTTTGAGAAAAATCAAATCTTTCTCCGATTCCAGCTCCGCCACTCACTTCCGTCGCATCTTTTCATCGATTGACCTCGGCGGTGGCGTTAGAAACCGATTACCCACAAACCCAGTTAACGAATTGGGAAGATTCACCTCTCTTCTTCATAATCAACACTTACCCTTTAGAGGCTTCGCTACAGCTGCGCAAACCATCGATTCAACAGACCCTGAAGACGATTCATCATCCGGGTCCGACGAAGTCAACGAATTGATGACGGCAATGGAGAAAGAAACCGAGAGAGTCCGTAAAAGGGCGAGACTTGCTTCGAAACAGCCAATGAAAGTAGTGGCGGGGATGGGAGCTCAGAAGTACTACTCTTTGAAGCAGAGACAAGTGAAGCTCGAGACTGAAGAATGGGAGAAAGCTGCGAAAGAGTGTCAAGAGATTATAGAAGATATGTGTGAGCAGAAGCTTGCACCGAATCTTCCTTATGTGAAGTCTTTGTTTCTAGGATGGTTTGAGCCTCTGCGTGACGCTATTCAAGCTGACCTTGATGGGTTTAAGGTGAAGAAAGGGAAGATCCCTTATGCGTCTTATATGGAGCAGTTGCCGGCGGATATGATGGCTGTGATTACTATGCATAAGATGATGGGGTTGTTGATGACTAATGCTGAAGGTGTTGGGGTTGTTAGAGTAGTGAATGCTGCTACTCAGATCGGGGAAGCTATTGAGCAGGAGGTGGGTGGTTTTTGATGGTTTACATGATATAGAATGTGTTGTAGATTGGTTTAATGTTATGTGTGTTTTGTTATTGAATCAGGCCAGGATCAACAGCTTTATGAAGAAAGCTAAGAAGAAAAAGAATGCATCGGTCGATGATGAATCAGAAGCTGTAGATGCTTCCGGAGAGATTGAGACGAAAGAAACAGTGAAGCTGAAGAAACAAATTAATACACTGTTGAAAAAGCATAAGGTGAGGCAAGTGAGAGGAATAGTCAAGGCACATGACTCGTTCAAGTCATGGGGTCAAGAAGCTCAAGTGAAGGTTTGTTTATTACTTCCACACTTGTTCATTGCAGAACGCTTTACAGTAATTCATATGATCTAAATTTTGGTTCATGCACTTCTTCTAGGTTGGTGCTCGTTTGATTCAGTTATTGATGGAGACTGCATATATACAACCTCCAGCTGAACAGTTTGATGATGGTCCACCAGAGATCCGGCCTGCTTTTAAGCAATCTTCCAGAACTGTCACAATAGAAAATAAGTAAGAGTCTTGTGATTCTGTTTATGCTCATTCACATGAATCTGTTTATGTCTCTCCCTGTCCTTGTCTCCACTTCTTATTTACATTGTATTCTATTCTTCCTCAGAAAATTAAGCAGGAAATATGGTTGCATCGAATGCGATCCTCTGATTCGAAAGGGCCTTGACAAATCAGTAAGAATAATTGTGGACTATGTTTTTACTGTTCTTTCATATATGTACTTTTGTGATGTTTGGTGGGAACAATCTGTTACCACTATACATCATGATATATTGGTTTGGAGTCTGAGACAATCTTTTTTACAATTTTCTAATTATTTTCCTTAATGTAATCAGGCTAGACATATGGTCATTCCCTACTTGCCAATGCTAATACCTCCCCAGAACTGGACAGGGTATGATATTTTTCGACAATAATTAGGACTTTTATTGTTTACGTCTGCTAGATCCTCTTCATCTACTTTTCTCTTTTTCTTGGCATTCGTTTGTGTGTAGCTGTCACGGTAGATCCTGAAAATGATCTCATTCAAGTAGGTTCCTAAAATTGGTATGTAACGTGACAGTATTTTGCAGGTATGATCAAGGGGCACACTTTTTCTTGCCTTCGTACATCATGAGAACACATGGAGCTAAACAACAACGTATTGCTATAAAACGAACTCCCAAGGCGCAACTGGAGCCAGTATTCAATGTCTGAGTTCCTTTACCTGAATTATGAGCTAATGTTGATTGAGCTTAACCATATATTGGATGATTTAAAGTAGAATTACGGGTTGAAGGATTATGAATATTGTGTTGTATTAATAGATGCGTTCATTTGATTTGTTTTAAGCAGGCGTTAGATACTCTTGGAAACACCAAATGGAGAATAAACAAAAAGGTGTTAAGTTTGGTGGACAGAATTTGGGCTAATGGAGGTCGCGTTGCTGGTCTGGTTGACCGTGAAGACGTGAGATTTCTCTTCCCCGCCTTTTTTTTTTATCTGCTTCTGGATCTTGCTCGCTCTTCTCCCAACATCTTCTTCAGAGAATGAAGTAACCTTTGTTCCTACTCATTTTGAGCTCGTTTTGATTTTTTCTCACCTCTTTTTAAAATCTAAAAGGTACCCTTTCCAGAGGAGCCCGACAGTGAAGATCAGGAAGAAGTAAAGCAATGGAAATGGAAAATGAAGGAAGCAAACAAGGAAAACAGCGAGAGACATTCTCAAAGGTGTGATGTAGAGCTCAAACTCGAGGTAAGAAAAGACTCCTTGTTTGTTGCACACTTGCACTCCTTTTTGATGTTCTGATTTATGAAAATCATGGTACTTTCATTTGATTGAGCAGGTGGCCCGTAAAATGAAGGACGAGGAAGGTTTCTACTTCCCTCACAACGTTGACTTTCGTGGCCGAGCGTATCCCATGCATCCATATCTTAACCATCTCGGGTCTGATCTCTGCCGTGGCATTCTTGAGTTCTGTGAGGGAAAGCCTCTTGGCGAATCAGGATTACGGTGGCTGAAGATACATATAGCAAATTTATATGGTGGTGGTGTTGATAAGTTTGCTTATAAGGATCGGGTTGCATTTACCGAGAGTCACTTAGAAGATATATTTGACTCTTCTGATAGACCTCTTGAAGGAAAAAGATGGTGGCTTAATGCAGAGGATCCCTTTCAGTGTTTGGCTGCTTGCATGAATCTTTCAGAAGCTTTGAGAAGCCCTTTTCCTGAAGCAGCTATATCTCATATCCCCATCCACCAGGTACTCGCTAAATCATATCACCAGAAGTAAAAATATGTTGGTGGTTAATGGCATGTCAAAAACCTTGGTGACATTCCAGTGAAATTGAAATTACATAACTTCCTTTGTTGCTTTGAATTTATCATCATCTCGCTTTTTAAAATCAATGATCTTACTTTCTGTATTAATCGTTACTGCAAGGATGGTTCATGTAATGGTTTACAACACTATGCTGCTCTTGGGAGGGATCAGGTATGCCAATAGTTTTACAGTCAATAGTTAAAAAAAAAGTTCTATACGTCCATTCAATCTTAGGATAATATATTTCCCCTCAAAGTTTCTGGTTCATTTGTTTTAATTGGTTCTGATCATAGATTGGAGCAGCTGCTGTCAACCTTTTTACAGGTGAAAAGCCGGCTGATGTTTATGCAGATATTGCTGCTAGGTACCTTTTCTATCCCTCTATTCCTTATCTCTCTGGCTACAGTGACATATCAGTCTAGGCTTATTGGTTTGATTTAAATTTTAATCTCAGGGTTCTCAAGATCATGCGGCAAGACGCAGAGGAAGATCCTGAAACATTTCCCAATGCAGCATATGCCAAGCTCATGCTCGACCAGGTTTTTGACATCCCTTGCTTGTTAATTTGGGTCACACCTTCTGCCAAACATATTACCTGAAAATCAAGTTTTCTTTTGACTTGATTATGAACATACTATCTCATAGCAGTACTCTACTATTGAAATGCCATAGGTTGACAGGAAGCTGGTAAAACAAACTGTTATGACATCAGTGTATGGTGTTACTTATAGTGGCGCACGTGACCAAATCAAGAAGAGGTTAAAAGAGCGCGGTGCCTTTGCGGACGATTCACAAAATTTTCATGCATCTTGTTATGCAGCAAGAGTAAGGAAATGATAATTTACGCTCAACTGTATGCTTTGACTGGTTACGCATTCTTGAACTGTGAATGATTTTTTTCGATTTTAGGACCAAATGCTCACTCCTCTATGGGTTCTGTTTCTAGGTCACTTTAAAAGCACTGGAAGAGATGTTTGAAGCTGCTAGAGCCATCATGAGCTGGTTTGGTGAATGTGCAAAGGTCAGTACTTATATCCATGATGATCTTGTTCGAAAGAATTTTCACTTGACAATTGGTTACCACAATGAGAGCTGTTTTCTGTGGTGGACAGATAATAGCTTCACAAAACAAAGCAGTTTGTTGGACGACTCCTCTTGGGCTTCCAGTTGTACAACCCTATCGGAAGGCTGAAAGACACTTGGTAATGCTCTTTTTAACTTCTCTTATTCATGAAGAGCACAAATGGTCGGCTGAAGAAACGGAATAGTGACTCTCTTTAATGTCACTGAGATGATTGAGAGGCATCAATTTTTTGCAGGTTAAGACTACTCTTCAGGTGTTGACTCTACAACGAGAGACTGAAAAGGTAACCCAACCAATAAAAATCTTATCCATCGAAGAGCCTGGGTTTAGCATTCATCTTCTTATCTTATATTTGACAAGTTTTAAGCAGAGTTGTCTCAACTTTCTATTCTTGGTTAAGGTCATGGCAAGGAAGCAGATGACAGCGTTTGCACCAAATTTTGTACATTCCCTTGATGGGTCTCACATGATGATGACAGCAGTCGCCTGCAACAAGGCGGGTTTGAGTTTTGCAGGTCAGCTCTAGCCTTTCTATATGCATGTACTGATATGGATTTTTCATTCTGTCTTCTTCCCTCATAATAAGGATTTGTAATTTGTAGGGGTGCATGACTCATTCTGGACGCATGCATCCGATGTTGATCTAATGAACAGAATACTCAGAGAGAAGTTTGTCGAGCTCTACGACAAGCCAATCTTAGAAAATGTAATAATATCTCTCCTCATCATATCTTTCAGGATCATACAGTTACCAATTCTTGCTTCACTTCGTTATAACTTTAACTCGTGATGGATGGTTTTATCTGTGTATTGATAGTTGTTGGAGAGTTTCCAAAAATCCTTCCCAGGCTTAACTTTTCCACCACTGCCAGAACGAGGTGACTTTGATCTGAGGGAGGTCATACGGTCGCCATACTTCTTCAACTAAGTTTGCAGCATATTCAGGTTACGTCCAATGCTCCATCTTACATTCAGGGCAGAGTAGGTTTGCCTCTTCATATCATGCCAATAGAATAGCCACATTGATCAAAGGGAAAAAGATTCTTTGCAATAAGCAATGAGGAATGTTGATGGTTAACCTCAACTCAGAGGTGGGCTTAGGATTTTACTTGTAAATAACAAAGACATAATGAGTGTTCCAAAGCTTGGCATCAGGGAAGGCGTTGGATCGGGGTTATCGAACCAATGGCGTGGCACTCCAGATAGCTTTGTCAAAAGATACAGTTTCAGCCTGAGTCTTTTACGGAGTTAGTGTTGTAATAACTAAAAACCTGTGCTAAATGAAAATCATTTAGGTGGTCTTAGTAGACTCTCAAATTTTTGATTGACGTGTACGTTGTTTTTTTCAATATTATACACATTATACTTGTATGCGTTTCAGATTCAAACTGTGGTTTTTTCGAAGTAATACTGAAGAGTGATTTGTTTCGAAGTTATGATGTTATTTGGTGATGCTTTAGTTATATAAAAAGAATAGAGAAGGTACAAAGTAAAGTTGACTAAGAATAGACCACATTGGCATGGAAGTATACGAGCAGAGTCCAGTCCAGCCTTTATGCAATTACCTCGAAGGGAGTATACAGGTGTATGTAATAGACCAGACCGCGTCACAATATACTGATAAGTCGATGTTTTACGAAATATATAATGAACATTTTGGTCGTTTGCGAAACCAATGGAATCCTCTTGAATCCAATATCATAAAGTTGAAAAATGGAATGCCACAATATTAATATTAAGTGAAAAAAAAACAATGCAAATGCCTTCATGGAGCTCCTATGCGGAGCTGGGAGGAATCCAAAACATGCGACCTGGTCGTGGAGGAGAATCAGAGAGATAAGAGATGGTACGAGTTGCGAGATGGTAGATGCCAAAACCGGAACCATGGCCACCAAAATAGACAGAATTAGGGTTAAGACCAGGGTAGTCCTTGGCAGAGAGACAAAACGATTCATTGTCACCCAAGAAAATGCAGAGATCGCCAATATCATCCGTGCAAGGACCAACACCTTGCTCTTCGTCTTGCCTAAACACCATGATCTTGTGGGTCTTCTTGCAAAGGCCTTCCTTGTTGTTGTTGTAACGCGGGTCTCCCCATGGAGCAACTTCACCTTTGTCTGTAAATCTTTCCACAAACCTGACAATAACATACGAGCACCTCAATCACTCATTACCACAAGCAAGGCCGGTTTTAGACATAGCAAATGAAACATTGGCACAAATTTTTTTTAAAAATATATATACATATAACTATAAACTCACAAACAAGGCGGACGTAGCAAGAGACGTATGGGGTCACGTGCCCCCATCTCATTTTTTTTTCAAAGCAATTAAGATTAATCAAATGACAGTGCACCCATCTATTTATAAATATAGTGAAAGAGTTTTATGTATCCCCGATTAAATATATTCTAGATCCGTCCCTACTCACAAGTGTTTAAAAAAAACTATAAACTCACAAAAAACTATGTTAAAAGTCTTACTAAATCATCTATAGCTCTAAAATCTTCGGGTCGGCCCTGGCAACAACATACAATAAAGAAAGACAGTGGAAGATTGATAAGTTTACCAACAAACGATGAAAGATTGGCCCGAAGATGACTGGACTAGTTGCTGTTGGATCTTGAAACGTGAGAGACACGTTTCTTTCTCCCGCTCTGGCATCTCATCTAGAAAGTTCAAAAAGGGGAATCTCATGTAGCCACTAACCGGAGTGAGTAAACCGGGATTTGATGTTGGTGTGAAATCGGTTGGACCAGTGTAGTCAGGGTTACAATTGTTCAAGTAGAATCTCCGGTCTCTCTCCGAGTAAATGATAGTAGAAGAATGGAAAGATGGGCAAGGCACGTCGACGCGAGTCCACTCGGAGTCACCGAGTCTACAAAGGCTGACTCGAGAGCCGTAAAACTTGACGGCGACTACACAGTCTTCAGAGGAGACAGAGACGTTGACAAGATGTTCGAACTTGTGTCTGGTTAGTGGAGGTAAGGATATGGTCTTCTTCTTCGAAGGGTTTGAGAGATGCATAGTTGAATCATTCTTGTTTATTGAAGCTAACCATCCTCTTGATGATCCTATCGTCTTAGATTCGTGGAGCTCCTTTGGTAGAGTCTGGTTTACTTGCTTTTGCGTCTTGGGGTCGTAGAGGGTGAAGTTGACGAGTTTACGGCCGCAAGGAGAGTCTCCGACGACGTCGCTGCCGAGGAGGAGGTAAGGTGTGGTCGCCGTCGAGAAATATGAGCGCCGG